>JAODAL010086970.1:0-10080 GCA_025379985.1 Phyllomedusa bahiana | reverse complement strand
CGGTAAAGAGAAAAAGATGATGTTATATTACAATTATTTTTCACATTTTATTTATTGCTCTAAGTGCCGTATTCCTCGCCCATTATGGGGTATGTCTGGAGGTCTTATCTCTAACTACGGACGTTGAAAGCTTTTCACTTACCTAAGTTAACACTCTTTAGAGCTCTGCAGCCTGGTGTTATACACTTTCTAAACCTCCTGCACTTGTTGTCAGTGTAACAGGATCAGCTTGGAACAGCAGAGCTGATGTGTCGATCACTGCTGTAGACCTGCCCATAGTCTGAACAGCATGTGTGACTCCAAAGCTGGCTGAGGCTGTGAAACTGCATGATAATAAAAAAAACATTTTAATGATGTGAACAGAAAAAAGACTATAGCACTCCAAGGAAAAGTGGAAAAAATGGTTTGACCCTCTTCTTGAAAAGGCCCTAGAAATGAGATGGAAATGTCACAGTAATTGGTTAAAAAAGATCTCTACATTCTTCCACTGTTTAGCAATGCTGCAGTTCCTTCTTTCCATGTTAGTACCAGTTGTATTACCAAAGATAAACATTTTTTTATTGCCTTTAGGACTTTCTACACGTTTTTGAAACTATTTAAACCTGTTTGCTTGGCTTTTGTCGTGTTTAACTGTTTAATAATTTTCTTATCTGATGAAAGGACTTAATGTGCCCTGAAGTTCATCATATTTCAGACTATTTAAGTATTTTGATTAAATCGTGGGAGTCCAACTACCTGGTAGATTATTAAGCAGGATTACAGCTCATTTGTCTCTACAGAAATACTTTAGGAATGCTGTCAGAGGTTAATATTGGGGGCTTTTTCCTGTTGTACACTTTTTACATACGATTCTGCGTATGCCAATATAGTTGTCATGATCATGCCTGACAGAGCCTCAGCTTTGGGCTCTGGTCGCCGACCCCCGGGTTGCGCGGAAACCCTGGTTTCCCCACATGATGCTTGGAATTGTATTACTAGTGTGAACTGTGTTCTCTCACTGTTTTTCTTGATTGATTTTGGCCAATGCCTGGCAGGAATCCTCCCGGGACTCTTTGAGTTAATTGTTTTTCCTTTTGATTGACAACCTTCTGTTCTATCCCGGGCTGGTGTTTCTTTCCACCTATGACCTCAATTCTGCCTTCTTGGTTCCCTATTTAAAGGATCCCTTTCTTCCATCTTTGCCTGCTATAGAGGTTTTTTGCTATTGCTAGTGTTGCCTTCTTTTATTACTTTCTGGTAATGATCCTCTCTCGCTTAGTGATTTTGTACTGCTGCCCCCCGACCCGGTATTCTTGTACATAATCTCCAAAAATTGGGAATCTCGCAAGAGAACAAAGAGTGATTTTTGATCACTATATTTACTATTTTGCCATAGGCAAACTTAAACTCTATCAGTTCTCTATTATTAAACACTAAAACGTAACTTTTATTATATCTAACTCTTACCTCTATACACACTATTAAAAACCTGATCTCTACCCTCATCATTTTTAACCTTTTTGCTTCTGAAAGAGGGAATAATCCCTTTCTATCTCAAGTCTGGTGGAACCCCACCTATTAACGGAGAGCCTTTATTATAGAAAAGTACTAGCTTCGTAAGGGACCCCAAAGCCAACTATTGGCAGTCGTCTAATTCATAGACACAGAACAAAAAAGGGCCCCTTGTGACACCGTCTGCAGCTGGTGACGCTTGTAGACAGGGTGAGAGATCACAATTTAAAAGTCATGCCTGACCTCGCGACATGTTTCGCCAGCTAACTGGCTTTATCAAGGCTTAGAGATCCGATCAATGTGGTCATGAGTCTCTTCCTTTTATATCATGTTAGATAAACACCCCATACAGGTGCTCCCCAATTCGCCAACAGAGAATCCACATAAAGCCATTTCCCCTTCCGCGTTGCACACTCATAACATGTCCTGCTCAAGCTGCCACCATGCTTAAATGAGCCAACAACCTTCAGTCAAATTCGCCATCTCCATAAAGGCTTGCGCCCCATCTTACCGTATGCCGTGCCAATGCACTGCACCAACAAACACCTCACCCCTGACTGTGATGGGTTCCTCTCACTTCTCTCATATTATTGCAACTGCGTCCCTCACTAGAATGAACTAAGCAGACTAGGTTTTTCCACATTACACGCACACTGCCATCTTTGTCAATTCCATAAGCCCCTTCTCTTTCATTATTTAATATGCATATTCATTGAGAATATAAACCCCACTGAAAACAATAGACCACTGTCATATTATTTCCCATAAAGCTCTTCTCCTATGTATTGTAATATGCATATTCATTCCAAAAAGAGCTGCGGCCCATTAAATAAAATGTTCAACTGCTTGTATAGTATTGTTCAAGACTATATTCATAAACTACTTCTCTTTCAATTTTAATATTATACTCATTTTAAAAATTACTGTAGGCTCTATGGCAACCCCTCCCTCCTCCACGTTGACCTCACAATTTCCCCCATTGAAGATTCTCTCCTACGGCTCACAGCTAGAAATTCAATCCCCATTCACAATGGGAGCATGTAAGAACTCCAGTATCCTCAAATGCCACGCATCCAGCTGCATCCGCCGCACTAGACCAGCGCCGCAAGCAGGAACAATAAATCTCTTACATAATGAGTACTTTACAGTTAATGTAGGGGCAGAAAGCCGAAACAAATCTTCTCTGTGGGTTTAATGAGCACAGCCCCTCTTCTGAAGAAAGTGAGTCAAGGAATCATGCACAGGTGGGAGAAATTAGCCACCAAAGAGTTAAAAACTGTGGTGGGAGCAAACCCCCTTTACAAACCTAATTGAAAAAACATGATTCCAGAGGTCTCCGTTTAAAAAAGCACTGCACACACACATATGGTGAAACTTCGAAAAGAATGGCAAAATATATTGAATGACTGTTCTTTAAGCTAATGTCGTTATTGGTTCAATACAAGGAAATATGCTACAACAAACGAATGAAGAAATTGCAGCGGTAAAAACTTTACTTAAACCCCTATAAACATATCAAAATTTTTGGTTTAGAGGAAAAAGTTAATAACAACTTGGAAAAACTGGAAAACATAATCATGCAATATAAGAATAAGAAATTATTCGTGATACACAAGATTATGAAAGAAACATTGTATATACTTGGTTCCTAGAAAAGAAACCACATTCTATTTTAAAAAATCAAGGAGCCTACAATTATGAGAGAAATTCTTCGAGGAAAAATAGAGTATCATTTGCAGATTTGAATTTATCTGGCGAAACCACTAATCGGGTAACATCGGAAGACCCCTCAGATATATTAAAAGCCAAGTAGAAGAACATAATAAAAAAAAGAAACAATATCAAAGAAAAAGAAATAAAAAGGGCCCAAAAACGGGGCGGGAGGTGGGAGAAACACAGGAAACAACCCCAAGGACTACACGGAGACGGAGAAAATGGAAACACCAGTTATCAACTTATAAAGCTTTATCTTTCCGCAACCAAATCTCATTCTATCAAGAGGTTTGGGTATGTACCGACTGCTAATTTTTTTTTTTTTTTGACCTTTTCAAAACACTACTTGATGTCAATAAGTTCGCCAGATTTTTAAACCATCAAAAACCATTTTTTCCAGGATGATTTACAGTCTAATAACATGGACTTTAACTCAGAAGAACCCTCTCAAACATGACATCTTTCAATCCACAATTGGACACTTTTTAAAGTTATGAAGAAACCTGCAATTTGGTTACTCTTGGGGAACATTGGAGAACGAGATGCCAACAAGATGTAGAGCCATGTCCAGTCTTTCAAAAGAAGAATGAAAGCTTTTACCCTCTACAATCTAGACCCCCCTGGAATGGACGAGTTTCAAGAAATGGGGAAAAAAGATCTAAGAAAAACTTTATATGGAATAAATGATGAATCAAAACATAAATATAATTTTTCTACATTAATAAAAAAGAACAAAAAGCACTAAACAACTTCAGAATAATACGGATCTACTTGTAAGACAGTTGACAAAGGGGGGAGGGGTAGTAGTAATTAATGCAGGTTTATAAAGAAAAATTAAAAAGAAATCTTTTTTATTGATTCTAACAACTTACTCTCGATTAAATGGCGACCCAGGGAAAGAAATCCAAAAAATTAAAACGATTAATTAGATGAAGGTATATATATGGGCGCCATTACCCAAGAGTTAGCAGATAAAAATTTATGTACATACACCAATCACCCCGATTCTTTCTTCCTCCCCAAAATAATAAGGAGATATTCCCACCACCATTAAGAGTTTATAGTAAGCGGCATTGGATCCGTTATGAAAATTGGGCAATTGGATAGGACACTTTTTACAGCCTCTTGTGATCATGACACCTGGTTATATACGTGATACGAAAAGTTTAGTGTCAGCTATGTCTAAACACAATGGAAAAAAAGTTTTCATGGCTATCGTGTGATGTGGTGGGACTTTATCCCCCATCCCACATACAGGGCAGTTTTAATATTGGAGAAATTTTTGAGGAACCATAGCCCCTTGCAGATGTCTTAATGAGTTATAGTCATGTGCGTAGAATTTTTGTTAAAAAACAATATTTTTCGTTTGATGGGGAATTTTATCTTCAAAGAAGAGGGTCAATGGGAGCCAAATGCTTTCCCAGCACTCGCGAACATATATATGAGTGCATGGGAGGAGGATATTTATTCTCGGTGGTTGTCCCTTCTCCCCCCACATTTAGGTGGTATGGGAGGTACATTGATGACCTTCCTGGTGTGGGAGGGGGGCGGGCAAACATGTGGAATGTCTTCCTAGAATATATAAATCATAACGATTACAACTAAAATTACATCACAATGGCATAATGACACTATAGTTTTTTAGATGTTGATACTCTCAGGCACAGAGAATGACAAATTTCGTGACTCCATATAGGAAAATTACTTCAAAAAAACACAATTTAAAAACAGATCTCTAATCCTAAAACATAATCAACAATATTCCCTACGGCGAGTATTCGCCCAAAACGTAAATTTTTCCACGAAAGAAATATTCGAAGAACAACAAGAAAAAGTGATCAAAAGATTGAGGGCAGAGAGGTACACTGAAAGATCTTTAAATCAGGCCCTAAAAAAAGTGTCTAAAATCACAAGAAAAAGACCTATTGAGGACAGAAAGAAAGAATCACAGAAACAAAAAGAAAAATATAGTTTTGTACAACATATAAATGCACAATACAACAAAATTGGTTTGAAATTTTTAAAAACAATTACCATTTTTATATCGACAAAAAAACATGCGAGCATGTTAAACATATCAGATTCATTTAAGAAGGGCCCCACATTAGGGAATCTATGTTCCAAGCCTTTTTAAAAAATGAAGGCTACAGCAAAAATTGGTTGAACACCAAAGGTTTTTTTCGCTGTGGACGACAAAGGTGCACAAACGTGCAATATGCACAATGCACAAAGGAGTTTTTTCTATGGTTACAGGGGAAAATTTAAAATTTTAACGTATGCCAATTGCAATACAAGAAAGTAATATAATCTAATCACATGTTCCCTTTGTAAATTACAATATGTGGGTTGCAGTAGCAAAATTTAAAAACCAGAATTTGCAGCCATCTATCAGATATAAAAAGAAAACCTACAGCTAATGTTTCTATGGCCTCACGTCATTTTATGAATGTATGCAGGAGTACTAGCACATTTACTGCAACGTAATTGAGGGGAGTAATAGACCGAAAGAGGAGGTAATATACGAAAAAAATTCTATTTCCCGTTAAAGCATGGTGGATATTCCGCTAAACACTAGAATTCCATTAGGATTAAAAAAAGCGCCATGACATCATTGTTTCATATTTAAAATACTAGCCATTACAGCAGCAATTATACGATCATACCAATATAAAAGGTTTTTATTGTTTGCATATATTTTTTATTTGTATCAGTGTATTATTTCCAACACTATATAAAGGAATTTAGGTAACTCTGACTCCACCCATGAAATAAGGGACACGCCTCCGAAACGCGTCGGTGGAACGCTTGCTGAACTGTTAATGTTGACCTTTTGAAAATGGACTTTTAAAGTATATTTAATTAAAACTACAAGTTTTAAAGAATCAAAGAAATTTTACAAGTTGCTGGAGTGCAAATTTTTTTTTCCTTACCTGTAGCAGCAGGAGATGGCTCGGATCTCCCACTTCTCGTGCAACAAGTAGGTGAGCTGAATATTCCTTTCATATTTTTTATTCATACATGAATAGTCCTTGCAAAGCAATATAATGCATCCTAATTGTTAAATAGAAACCGTGGCCTTCACGTGATGAATATCTGTCATCTTTACGGGAAACCGGGGACAATGAGGAAAAACGTTGAGGAAAAAGGGGGGGGAGAGGGGGGGGGGGGAAGGGGGACGCGAGGGGTGGGGGGGGGGAAAAAAAAACAAAAACAAAAAAAAAAACCACATATATAAAACTCTGATGCTTCCATAGTATTATTAAATGTGTTTTAATCCACTTGCCGTACTTAACCCAAATATATCTTTTTTCAAAAATTTTTATTAGGGAATCAGAAGATAAAATAAATCCCAAAAATGAAAAGCCTTCATTTAGGCCTTTGGGTTTAATGTATTGAGTCTGTGATCCATTTGCCTTCCTGCTAAAAAAACTACATCCAAATCGCCCTTTCTTTCCCCTAGCTTTTTCACACATATCCCCCAAAAATTTTAGCACTCTATTTCCCCAATTTATGTCCCCCAAAAATGTGTCTTGTAGGGGGGTGTACCTTATTTTTAAATTACTCAGAGTTTCGAGTCCCGCGACAAACTCGTATGGTTTTTCCCAATAGTCTTGGGGAGGTAAAACCCCCCATAAAACCCCCCCCTCTGTTTTACAATTGAGATTGTCTTATTCAAATTTTTTTTATCAAGGATTAACAAAATTTTAGTTTTCCATATGAATGGACAAAATGAACAGTTGCCACAGGGTTGGGCCCTCCACCGGAGACTGAACCATTTTTTTTTGCATCCCCCCTCAAAATGATATGTACAAATCACCCCAAGATTCTTCCTCTTCTATATTAAACCTAGGGTATTTAGAAATCACCTAGAGAATATGGATTGCCTTAGAAGGGCCCCAATGTTTCTAAGTATAGCTCTCTTTTCATTAGCTCTATCATAAAAAGGTACTAAAACGAATTAAATTTTTTTTTTTCTTTCTTTTTTTATGTTTTATAAATGTCCTTATCACGGGTCAAAGCCCTATTAAAGCCTTCCCTCAAAAATTTTTTTAGGATAACCCCTCCCTGAAAAACGTGTTTTTAAACTTTAACATTTTTCTTGAAACCCTTAATGTAGACAATTTTACGAGCCCTAAAATTGGCTTGGGGAATCCCCTTTTTTGTAAAGGTGGATGCCAATAGAAAAATGTAAAATATTGGTACCCGTTTTTTCCCCAAAATATCTTTGTCTGAATTGCTTTTTTCATCCAACAAAATTTTTAAAAGTTTCCCAAAAAATAATTTTCCCCCGAGAATTTAAAGGGAAATTTCTTCCCAATTTCATTATTTTAAGTTAAACAAAATCCATAAATAATTTTCACTCCCATCCCAAAAAAAAATATCTCAATAAAGGCCCCCCAAAATAAACCCGATCTGTGAATTTTAAAGGTGTTCAGAAAAAAACAATAGCCCCCTCCCCCCAATTAAAAATTGATTAGAAAAAACTTGGTGCCAGACATTTCCCCTGGCGGGCCCTTTTTTTGGGTGAAAAAAGGTGCCATCAAACAAAAATAGTTTTGTGTCAAAACAAACCCAATAGCTGTAAAAAAAAAATCATTGTTTTCCCAAAAAATTGTGTACCTCTTGTGTTCAAAAAATACTTGTTTGCTTTCGGCCCCAGGTATGTTGTTTTTCTGTTTTTGGGTTCTACGTTAAACTTGCGAAGTGTACTCTCATACCACTAGATCTTTTTAATTCTCATCATGTGTCCTTCTTCTTTAATTTTATGAAGGAAGGCCGTGAAAAGGGCATCAGTATACGATCAACTACGTGCTGGGTCCTTGTGTTAAATTTTTTTCCCCTGAGACTATGGTCTTCTGGTATTGGACAACCTCTTTATGCACTTTTGGTAATGCTAAAAGGTAGCAATAGTGGTTCCATTTAGCTAAATTTTTTCCTCCCAGTAATTAAATTTTTTTTCAATTCCAAATCCAAAATCTTTTAATTCCTTCAGATACTCATTGGGTTTGGGGGTTTTGGAAACTCTATTGTTTTGAATACCAAGTATTCTCTCAACCCTCGCTCTATAGTCACTTTTTTTAAAATGACAATTTACCACCCCTTTTCAGGGTTTGATTCTATCTCCCCGTTAGATTGCAGTTCTGAATGTATTCTTCCTCCCCTTTTTTAAATTTTTTAGAAGATGGTTTCGTTTGGTGCTAGTTTCTTTAGTCTTGTGTTTTCTACTTCCCAAAGATCCAAAATTTTATTGTGTTCGGGGTGTTTCCCAGATTTTTGGGTTCAAATTTGTAAAGGTTATTAGAATTATGGGGTTCCTTCACCTTAACCTGCAATTTTTAAGATACCCAATGTTTTTCCCCGTTTCTTAAGGTTTGTTATATTTTTTTTCATTTTATGAATTTATGAAAGCCAAACTTTCTAGCAAAAGATTAAACTTTTACCATACAAAATTTATTAAATTTTGGGGGGAGTGAAAATAAGACCTATGACACACCCGTTTTTTGATTTTTTTTAATCTATGAGAGGATAAAATTAATCACTTGTAGGCTCCCCTTTGATTTTGATTTATTCCCCTTTTTATCCCCCAGGAACCCGGTGGTTCAAAAAAGTGGAGATTTGGTTGAGATTGAGTTTGCGCTGTGTTTTTATAACCCGTCCATTTCTGCCCCTGGGGGGTATTTGATTTTCCATTTAAAATCATTGCCTTCTCCCCACCATGGGCCACCACAACAGGATCAAAACCCCAATTATTTGATCCCCCGATCCCTCTCCATTGGCCCTGGTTTATCTTCCCTTTTCCCGAGTAAAAATTTTTTTGCGTTTTTTATTTGTCCAACCCCCTTTTTCTTTTCGACCCTTCCAGCCTTTTTTTCCCTGGTATAGATTAATAAAATTGGGGATTTCTTCCCCGCGAAGTCTCGGAATCTGACAGATCGATTTAAGATTTGGTTTGTAGGTAAATCTCTATTTTTTCCCAAATTTAAAAACCCGTTGTTATCAAAGTTTTTTGTCCCCCAGATATTTGTTATGTTTTCCCTTTCCCTTATTTCTTCCCTTTAAAGATTCTATGTTTCGTTGTATTTTTGTTTAATTAGGGAAATCTGGAGGGCCCCAAAGTATTTTTCTCCCCTATCTCTGTTTAGTTGTTCATTAATTTATTTAAAGAAATTCTTCATATTTGACAGATATTTCATCATTTCAGAGGCATTTAGTTTGCAGTTTTTCCAGCCCCTTTATAAAATGGGTTTTTCTAATTGTGTTTTGGTTAGGCTAATCGTAATTTTTTATCACAATTTTTTGTTGTATATATGTTCTAACTGGCTATTCCCCGCCTGCCCAAATTTGTTGTTTGTAAGTTTTATTTTAATTTCTGAAAGGTGTATGGATGTTGTTTCAATCAATGGAATTGGTTGATTTGAAAATTCTCTTAGCCCTGTGAAAAAATATCCAAAAAATTTTTTGACTCAAAAAACCTGCCCTTCCCCAGATTCCCACTTGAAATTCTGTTCACCAAAATTTTCCATAAACTCCAAAAATTTTTGGGGTCTCGCAAGAGAACAAAGAGGACTTTTGTCACTATATTTTCTTTTTTGCCATAGGCAATTAAACTCTATAGTTTTTCTATTATTAAACACTAAAAGTAACTTTTAATATCAATCCCTCTATACACACATTTAAAAACTGACCACCTCTCATTTTAAAAAGGTTTGGTTGTTAAATAAAAAACGATTTTAAAATTAGAGAACTGTAGGTTTAAAATTTGCCCATGGGAAAATAGAAATATAGCGACCCCGGGATTCTGACCCTGTGTGCTTGATTCTTTTCTCTCGTGTTTTGTCTTCTGCTCCCCCACCGGTATTGACCTGGTAGTCGACC
>JAODAL010086969.1:0-10080 GCA_025379985.1 Phyllomedusa bahiana | reverse complement strand
TGAGATGAAGTTAATCTTTTAAAAACCCCATTTTGATCCCCTGCAGGGGGGGAAGGGGCAAAACCCAACCTTTCTAAAGACTTGCCCGTTTGGGCAGATTTTCCAAAATTTTTTAAAATTTCAAAAACCCCCCCAACGTAACCTAAAATAAAACCCTTTTTTGGGTAATTTTTTGTGATACCCCTTTTCCCCCTCGGGTCGTCGCCCCCGGGAGGAAAACCCTGGGTTTGGGGGAGAACGAGTGGTATAACTTTTCCCCCTACAAGGCTCGGGGACTTCTCTTCTTCTGACTGGGAAGCACCTTTTTTAAAAACCAATACACTCCATTTAGGAAAAATGCACCCCAAAAATAAAGACCTGTGATCATCAAAACATATTTTTAAATTCTATTTTCCCCCGCCCCAACAGGTATAACAAGAGCATCCCCTTATTTCCTTGAAATGGGATTCCCAGATCTTCTTAAAAGGGGCCCCGGTTTGTTCCTGCCATGCCCTTTAACCCCCTCCAGAATTGCCCCCCCCTATTTTTGGGAAAACTCAGGGGAAAAGGATTCAGGGGGCCCAGGGAGGGGTGTTTCCTTTTCGCTTTTCCCTTTTGGGGGGGTATAGATTTTCCGGGGCCAAAGGGGCCCTTTGAACCCTGGGGGGTCCCAAGCGGGGGGGGGGCCCTGGTGGGGCTTTCCCCTGAGGAGAAAGTCCCGGTGGGGGGGCCCCTTTGGAGCATGGCCCTTTTGTCCAGATAAGTTTGGGGGCCTTTCCTTGGGGTGCAGAAATTGTGGAGGAGTTCCCTTTTTTAGGGGAAATTTCAAAGAATGCCAGGTTAACAATGAAAAATTTTTTCTTGCTTTGATAAAGGCTGTGCACAACGGGGGAAAATGCTCTGGGCCCCTTTTTTTTTTTTTAAAATTTTAAAAACAAGCTTTATTAAAAACATAGAAAACAAGCTTTTTGGAAAAAATAAACCGAATCAAATGTAAAAAATGTTAAAAACAAAGTATCAAAAATTTAAAATTTCCCAAACAATAAGAAAGCTAAAACCGGGTGTAGATTTGTTAACCAGGTCACAAGGAAAGATAATCCAAAGACATATTAAACCCAGAACTAACTCAAAAAAAAAGTAAAAAATTGGGGAACTTTCTAAAATCTATAAAAAGCGCATTAAAATTTCCCAAATTATAAACTTTTTAAAAGCTGTCACAATTTAAATTAAAAAATTAAACAGTCTGACATAACAGACCGGTCAAAAAAAGGGAAAACCAGCGGGATCGGCCCCACCCCAATTGCGAAAAGGAGGGGGGAAGCATCTATTTACCAATGCACCATGGGGGAAAAAATGCCCCCAAGGAAACCCAAAAAAAAAAAAAAAAAAAAAAGGGCCCTTTTTCAAGACATTTAAATAGCGTCTCATGCCAAGTGCGAAACCCCGGGTGGGCGCAAAAGGGACTGTTAGGGATGTGGGTGGTCCACTAAACCACCACAAGCAAATGATGTAACCCCAGGGCCGGGGGGGAACGGAGTCTAAGAAAGGCCCGGGTTTTTTAAACCAGACCCGCCCCCAAAGGGGGGTTTGGATTTGTGCGGCGGATTGCTCCCAGGTCGCTCCCCCCTGACGTGATTTGTTGCGGGGGAGCCGGGGTTTGCGGGGTAAAAAAATCTTGAAGCGGTTTCGAGTCGGGGGAAAGGCAGAAGGTCAGGACAGGGGGCCAAAGGGTTTCCCGTGGTCAAGGGACGGAGGCGAAGGTTGGGTACCATAAGGGAAACCCAAGACACAAAGGGGAAGTTCCCTCCGGGCCCCAAGGCACTATCGATTGGGAAAGGTGCTGGGGAAGAGGCGGGGCAAAAAAGGGGGCCCCTCCCCGGTTTAAAAACCAAACCACCGGCGCACGCCCCTTTTAAAATTTTCCCCGGCAGTGCCCGCGCGCCCCCAAAAGAGGGGGGCCCCGCGCCCCCGGCCCGGGCAGCAGGAGCCGCCCCCCGGACGGGACCGGGGCGTGGAGGGTAAAGTGAAACCCGGGACACCCCGGGGACCCGGGGCCCGGGACACCCGGGCCCGCGGCCCCCCGGCCCCCGAAGGAGGTGCTGGGGGCGTTGCGGGTTTTGCCTGCGCCCCACACGGGGTCGCAGGGACACCCCCCAACCCGAAACCCCCCCCCCTTAGGCCCCCCTCTTTCTGGCCTCCCATAAACTTGGGACAAGAGGCCCTACCCCAGGATTTTTCCCCCTCCGGCCCCCACGACCTTTCCTCGGGCCCCAAAACCCCCTTCCAGCCCAAAAAAAAAAAATTTGTTTTCCCCCCGAACCGTCTTAGGGGCCCCAAAAATCTCTTTGACGGCAAAAAAAATTGGGGGAAACCGTAGGGAGAGGGGGGGAACCCCCGGCCCGGAGAGAAGGGGTTTGGGGTAAAGGGGGTTTCAGTGGGGAGACAGGGAAAGGGAGTTTGGGTTTCGCATGGTCGGAGGGAGCCGGAGTTTTGTGGGCCCGGGTTTTAATGCGCCTCAGGATTTTCAAAGGGACCTAAAAAAACGGGGACCCAGCTTGAAAGTGGGGACTTTAAAAGGGGATATCTTGGCAAAACAGCCACCCCTTTTACCCCCCGGGACAAAGGACGGGGGGGGTCTTTTTTTTTGGGCCCCCCCTTGGGTTTATAGGGGCCGGGCCCTGAACCCAGGACTGGGGGTCCCCCTCCAGCAGGGATAGGTCACGGACCGGGACTGTCCACGCAGGGACTTTCCGGAGGAGGCAGAGGGCAGGGGAAAGGGGTGGGGGGGGATGCCGACCAAAGAAATGGAAAAGGGGGTTCCCCCAGGGGAAAATCAGAGTCCGGGGAATTATAAAAAAATTCCCCCCAAGGGTATAGACGGGGCCCAATATCTTGTTGGCAAAAAGGTGAAGTGGCGGAGAAAAAGTCCCTGGGGCCCTATTCACCCCCCCCCTTGCCCATTGGTTTGTGGGGGGGGTACGAAAGAGGGAAGTCCAGTTCCACTTGCAAGCGAGCAGAGGCCTCCCCCAAAATTTCTCGGGGAAACTGGACCCCCCCGGTCCGAGACTAGTGAAGGGGGCCCCATGCAACGAAAAATGGGTTAAAAAAAAAAATTGGGCGACCCGAGGCGCAAAAGGGAAAGGCCCGGAAAGGGAAAACAAAATGACCCAATTTTGGGAAAAAAACGGTCGGGTGACTCCCCAAAAAGGGAACCGAAATTACCCTCAGGGGGCGGAAAGGGTCAGTTATAAAAGTCCATGGCAATATGGCCCCAAGGAAAAGCTGGGGCCCCGGGGGGGGCGGGGGGTTTGGGAAAGGAAAAAGAACCCGCAGGTCTTTGGCGAGGGGGACTTATTGGGGGCCCCAAAAGGTGGGGGAGGCCCCCCAAACTCCTTTACATGTTAACGAGACCGGGCCACCAGTAAAACCCGGGGGAAATAAACCCAAACAAGACCTTCGAACCCCAGGGTCCCCCGGCAAAGCGGGAAAAAGTGCCCCCCTTTTTCAGGCCCCTCAACCGGAGCGCAGGGGCACATACGTTTTCCCCTGGAGGAAACCCTTTTGGGGTTAGGGGGGAAAAAAAAACCTAAAGCTTCCCCGGGGGGAACAATATTTTTAGGGGCCCCCTTTTCCTCCCCACTAACAGGGAAGCAGGGAAAGAGCATGGGCCCTTTGGGGGTTTTTTTCCCGGTGGGGAAAGGGTGTTGAGGGTATTTTGAAAGGGCAAAGAACAGGGACCATCTCGTTGAGGGAGGATTTTGACGTTGTGCTGTTGGAGAAAAGGGGAAAGGGTTTTTGGGGGCAGTTAAAAGATATTCCCCCGGGGAAGCGAGCCCCCCTCCAGGGGGTGGCCCCATTTTCAAAGGGCAAAGCTTAAGGGCAAAAATTTCCCGATCCCCGATGGTTTTGTTCTTCCCCGGGTGAGAAGGTCCGGGGAAAAAAACCCCGCAGGCCCGGTTTCCCCGGGGGCCCCCTTTTTTGGGGAGCGTGTTTGGTCCTAGGGAAAGAGGCGCCCCATTCCGAAAGAAGGGTTTTTTTTCCCGGAAACGGGCCCGGGAAAACCCCCGGGTGCGGGGGGCGAATGGCCTTTAGTTTGGGAAAAGGCTTTTTCGGGGCCGGGGGCCCCCACAGTTTGGGGTTTTGGCATTTTTTCTTTTGTGAGGGCCACAATAGGGTTGCAAAACCCAACGTTAAAAAATTTGGGGGGAAAAATTGACGGTAATAATTTGCAAAACCCGGGAAAAACTTGTTTTAAACCCGCAGGAAACAGGTGGGGGCCCCCACTGTGGGACTGCAGAGGGTTTGGGGGGGCCCCCTCCGCAGACCCGAATCAGAGTTTTATGTACCCAAAAACGGGAGGCTGGATGGGAAACGGGCATTTTTTCCATTTTAAAGCATATAGATGGTTTTTCGCGGGGGGCGTTCAGGGGCTGGCGCAAAAGTAACTGGGGGGGACCCCGGGATCGGGTGAGAATACCGGAGGGTTCTTTCAAAGTAAAACCACTACACGGGGATATAGGGGGTCTTAAAAATGTCTTTAAACAAATTCCTGGAAAAAGGCCCGGGGCTTTTGCATAACCCGAAGGGCTTTCCCAAAGATACTCAAATTTCCCCAAATAAAGAGTTTTAAAAGGGCCCTCTTCCATCGTGCCTTCCCGGATCCGGGAGGAATTATTGCCCCCCCCCCCCAAGCCCCTTTTTTGGGAAAAAAGGGCCCTTTGGGGCCCCCCCGGAGACGGCCCAAAAAGAGTTCCGTGATTAACGGCGAGGGAAAGGGTTTTTGATGGTGTTTTATTTTAGTCCAGGGATTTAAAGCACGGTTTAGGGACCATTTTCTTTCCCCACAAAGAAAAATCCGGCACCCGCCGGGGAAGTAGATTTTTGGATGAAAAACCCCCCGTAAAATTTTTTTCTTTCATAGGGGCCCAAAATTGCCCCTTTTTTGGGACGGAGAGCGGGGAGACCCTAAACCCCCCGGGGGGGGACTGGTCCCCGGGGAGCAGGTTAAAGGGGCAATCCTAAAGGGGGATGAGGGGGGAAGTGTCCCCAGCTTTTCCTCTCGGAAAAAAACATTTGGAAGTCCTGATAAGGTGCGGTAAAAACCGGGGGAGTGGCTTGAGAGGGATGTGGAGGGCGGGGGGGCCCCGGCGGGGTGCCGAAAGCAACGAGAAATGGCAGTCCGGGCCCCCAAAGCAAACTTCACCCCTTTCCCAATTTCCCCATAGGGGCGTGGGGTGCCAAGGAAACCCCAGTAAAAACAGCCCCGGGGAAGGGCGGGGTAACCCCGAAGAAAAGTGATCCTTTCCCCGTGCAGGGCTCCATTTGTAGGGCCCCCTGGTTCGTCCTAGTGGGTGAGTCGCTAATATTTTAAACCCCTGACCCGGGGGGATTTACCAAAAAGGGTTTTGGGCTAGGGGGGACCACCGAGAGACGATACTTGGGCCCCAACGAAGCATTTAAAAGTCCCCCCCCGATTCCCGGGAAACCCGGAAGGCCGACTTTGGAAAAAAGGGTTCCCGGAAATTTTTCGTTAAAACCCGAGGGTGGCAACATAGCCGTGGAGAGGGATTTCTCACAAAAATAGGGACGCCTTTCCCACGAATCCCCGGTGCGTGCGTTTCCCGGGCGTTGTCGAAGAAGTGGGCAAAACCCCACGGAAGTGTTCGGGACTCCGCAGTAGAGACACAACCTTCCTCCGCCCCTGGGAAGCTCTTTTCGGGGGCAGGCGGGAAATGTCCCCTTGCTTTGGCCCCCCCTTTTTCCCCAAAGGGTGGCTGGGAGGGAGGGGGGAGGACGCTGAAATACTGGCGAGACGGGGTAGCCCACTGTTTGAGCTGGCTCCGGTTCCTGGGGGGAGCTCCTCCCCCTCTCCGAGAAACGGTTTCAATGGGGGTTAGCCCCGATGGAAGAGCTACTTAATGGGCGTCGGGGAGTCCCCGGGGGGGAGGGGGAACCTTGATCGGGCCCGGGAAAAGGGCCCCTTTTTGAACGTTTTCCCCCCAACGCGCCTCATTTCCCCCGCCAATTTTGAGGCTAAGGTGCGAAATTGCCGGCGTAGTCGCCAACGGAGGATTTCCCCTTTCTGTGGTTTTTAAAAAAGGGGGTTTCCCCAGGGCGAGGGCGGGGAGGCTCCCGAAGGGCCCCCCGCGGAACTCCCGCAAGAATGGGCCAAAATCCGCTGTGATAGGATGCCCCGGGCCCAAAGTGGCGTGCCCCGGCCCCGGGCTTTTCCGGATAGGGACCCGAAACCCCCAAGGCCACCTTGGGGCTTTTTCGGAGGAAACTGACCAGCCTTTAAATTCCACGTGGAGAGCAAAGGGTGATGAACCCCCCGCGGCCTTGGGTCCCCCCCAAAACTTTGTTCCCGGGATGGACAAAACGAAGTTTTGGGCCAAAACGGATGTCCCCCCGGAAAAGACTGCTGCTGCCCTTTAGCCACGGCCCCCGTTTGCTGCTGCTGAGTGGCCAGGAGCTGCTGCATCATAGTAAATCATTGGTTTAGCTGTTGGGGCTTGCTGGCGAACTGCTTGATTTTCTGAGCCACGGGGGTAGTGAGGGCAAGACCCGGGAGAGGCCCCCTTGGCGGGATCCATGGCCGAAACGAACTGTTACGGGTGTGGGGAGTGGATCCACTGGACCACCACAAACGATGATGTAAACCCCGCCAGGGGAAAAGGGGGTCTAAGAAAGGGGCCGGTTTTTTACCAAAAGCCCGCCCCAAAGCGGGATGGACTTTCTGCGGGGATTGCTAAGGTCGCTAACCCCCCGAGTGACTTTCTTGCGGGGGCAGCCGGGGTGTTGCGTGGTCAAAATCGTGAAGCAGGTCCCTAGTCGGGGACAGGCAGAAGGTCAGGCAGGCGGCAAAGGTTGTGGTCAAGGGGGCGGAGGCAGAAAGGGACGGTACACCCGTAACGGGGGAAAAAGACACTAAGGAACGCTTCCTCTCCCCGGCCCAAAGGGACTAACGATTCCCGGGAAGGTGCTGGGGGAAAAGGCAGGGCTAAAAAAGGGGAAACCCTCCCGGGGAAAACCAATCCCCCCGGCGCACTGTCCCCTTTTAAAATTTCCCCGGGAGTTGGGGCCCCCGGGACCGCGCACTAGAGGGCCGCGCCCCAAACCCGGGCCCGGGAGCAGGAGGGGCGCGCCCGGAGGGACCGGAAACGTGGGGGGTAAATGTACCCGGACCGCCCGGGGGGTCCGCGGGCCCGGGGGATCGGGCCGCGGCACCGGCCCCGGCCCGGGAGGTGCTGCGGCGTTGCGGGGGTGCCTGCCGACCCCACACGAAAGGGGCGAGGGACACCCGCAACAATGCGCTCTTCGCCTTTTAAAAGGGCCCCCCGCTGAGTAAACTTTAGAAAAATTTAAAAGCCTTGGCCCTGGTATAGCAGATCCCTCCCTTCCTTTTTAAAAGGCCCCTTTAAAGGTTTTCGCTTTTATCATTAAAAAATTTTAAAAATTTTTTAAAAAAGAAAATGCCCCGGCCTTTCTCTAGTTGACAGATTAAAAGTTCCTCACCCCCCAATGGGGCCTCTCGACTGTACCCCCTTTCCAGCTATGCCTAAAAAGGCAGGAATTTTTCCCGTTCACAGAAAAATGTTTAAATTAGCTTTAGAAAGGAATTCCCGGGGGTCCCAATATTCTTAAATTATTCCGTCTGGAAAGGGTTTTTAAATCCCCAACTTTGTCAGTTTTAAAAGTTTTTATTTTGATAGAACCCTCTTTTAGTTGGGGGTCTTAGCGCGTCTGCAAACCCCTTTCCTTTAAAGACTGTACTCTGAATTCCAATTCCTCAATGCGGCCCCCATGTTTCAGATATGTCACCCTTTTTACCTGCTCGAATAACCCCTGGACCGTGTTAGCTAGAGTCCTTTTGGGGGTCTGGGGCATCTGGCGCGCAAACTTCTGTGTATTTTTTTTGTAGTTTTCCTCTGGGGGGGTTTAAAGTCTCCCCGGCCGTGGCCGTGGGGGGAGGGTGGAGGATTTCTCCCTTTTTGAAGGGGGGCTTTATCCCCGATTGTGGGGGTTTTAAAAAGGCCCCCTCCTTGTTTGTTCAGGCGCCCCTTTTCCCCCCCTTCCCCCGCTTTAAACTTTTTTTTACTTCCCCCCTTTTTGTAGGGACGGTCCATACCTCCAATTTAGGGGACAAAGGAAGGGAAGGGGGTTAA
Organism: Phyllomedusa bahiana; assembly: GCA_025379985.1. NCBI lineage: Eukaryota > Metazoa > Chordata > Amphibia > Anura > Hylidae > Phyllomedusa > Phyllomedusa bahiana. The sequence continues at coordinate 1,936 of JAODAL010086969.1, read as the reverse complement.
CCCTCACAGCCAGCCAAGAAAAGGCGATGAACAGTGAGTCAATCACAACTGCTCTTAGGTACCCCATACGGCTCATTTGGTAAGAGGGCTTTACCCCAAACCACACAGCCTCAAGTGTTTTTAAAAAAGCTGCTTTCTGGGGCCCATCCCCTGTGTAAAGGGGGGAGGGGGAGGAGGCCCCCTCGTTATAGGCTGCCTGGGTATATGGGGCCTTTGGGGGCTTGTCCCCCGAGGATAGTTTCCCTGGGGGAAAAAATTCAATAGGAAATGAGGGCTGAGGGCTCAGTCCTATTTTTACGGAAAAGAAAACGGGGGCAGAGGGCCGGGCGCAAGCAGGCCCAAAGGGGCTCCGGCGCCCTTTTTTGGCGCTCCCCACCTCCCTTTTGAAAGGGGCCCCAAAAGGGAGGCGGGGCGTTTTTCCCCCGGGTTTTCTTTTTTCGGACCACCCGGGTTTCCCAGATGCTGGTTCCCCGGGTATCTGTGTCTCCGGGGGGCCGGGTGATTTTTTGGCGGGGCTATCCCCGCCCTTTTCGCGCCCTTTTCCTCCCCCGCCCAAACCCCCCCCTCCTCCCCCTCGCAGGTTAACCGACCGGGCCCCCCAAAAGGCTCAGTGAAATTTCCGGCCAACCCTGGACCAGGTGAGGGCCCATCACCTTGCGCCCCTTCCGTTGCCTGTGTGTTTCACGGGTTGGGTGAAACTGGGGAATTCCCGGGGTTTTGGGTGACTTTTCGGGGGACCCTCTTCTGTTTGCTTCACCCATGGGGGTTCCCCGGAACCAAAAGTGTGACACCCCCTTTAAAAAAATTAAGTCATTTTAAAACTGCATATTTTTTTGGGGAAAAAAAAAAAATTTTCATTTTCACACCCTAATGCTCAAAACTTTGGGGGAAAACCCTTGGGGGGGACAATTTACTCATTTAAAAACCCTTTGTATATTTTTCCAAAAAGGGGGTGTAGTTTTTTTAAAAAGGGTTTTTTTTTGGGAAAGTGTTTTTAAAAATTTTTTAAAGAAACCCCTATGGCCCCAACCAAACCCCTTTTAATAGCCCCTAAAAAAACCTAATGAAATTGAGACTCAAAGTCGGGTATGAGCTCCTGCGATTCTGAGGCTTGGGGTTGAGTCATATAGTGCATCTCTACAAATGGAAGAATCAGGGGAATAAAATGTTGAGTTATGTTTTTCCGGGAAACATCATGCGTTCCGGGGGAAATAATGGTTTAAAACCCCAAAAAAAAAAGTTCATCTTAAAAATTTTCATCTCCATTTTGTTTTAATTTCAGGAGTTAAAAAAATTTTCCAAAAAGCCGTTTTGAAGGGTGTAGTTTCCCTTTTAAAAGAGTCATTTAGGGGGGGTTTCAACAAAACCGGGGGCCCCCCCTAAAAGCCCTCAGAACTGGACGGCCCCTGAAAAAAATCTAGTTGCAAATTTTTTAAAAATGAAAAAAATAACTAAGACTTTTCTTACTCCCCAAATGCCCCGAAAAAAAAGAGATTTACAATTTATCCCAAATTGAACAGTAAAATAGGGAAGATGAAAATTATAAACTTTTTTTTGTGTGTTTTAAAAACTGCCCAAAAAAAATGCGCGTACATTTTGGAAATTTTCCCAACATTTTGATATTTTTCACAAATAAAAAAAGATTGAGGGAACAAATTTCAAATTACTTTTTTTTTTTTAACTGTCAATTTTTTTTTTAAAAGTTTTTCAAAAATTTAAAAAAGTTGTTACAAACAGCAGATAGTATCCATAAAACTAGTGGGACAGCATAAACATTATGTAATGTAACAGAGGTAGGTCCAAGTTACGACCTAAATCTATTACTAACTTACAGCACAATGTGTCACGAGAAAACAGTCTCTGAATCACCTGGGCAAAAGTATCAAAAAGTTTTTCCACTTTAAAGGGGAACATGTCAGAGTAAAAAAAAAAATTT
>JAODAL010086968.1:0-10081 GCA_025379985.1 Phyllomedusa bahiana | reverse complement strand
GGTTCACATATTTGTAAAAAAGATGTTTAACGCCCACGACTTTTCAACGGATCCTCAAATCGGGCAGTGAACCGATTGCCCCAGTGAGGGCCTGATTGCTCCGATTGAGGGTAAAATAGCATAGGACTGCCCGATTTGAGATCACTTGAAAGCGGGGGCACTTAAAACATCTTTTATCAAAATATGTAAACCCGAGAGTCTAAAAATTTTTTCGTATATGGAACAAAATGCTTCTTTGGGGAAATTTCCCACGTAGTGTATTGCCCTTTTGCAGAAATGTCCGCGGCGGCGTCTGTGTGGGGTACATGTAAATTACAGGTCCCGACCCGCCATGGCCCCCAGGTTTGTTTACTTTTTTCAGAAAGTTTTTGGGGCAAAACATCGTTATATTTGGGTTGTACATTGATTTAACCAGATGGAAAGGAAGGGGGTTTTTCCTTTTTTTTCTGCCCCCCGCCCACTCTCAAGGTGTCATAAGAAGGGCAGCTTTGCAGGTTGGGTGTTTTTTATTTTTTCCTCTAAATAATGGAGGTCGGTTACCCAGCGGGACCCCGAGGGCTCGATTGAGAGGAAAGATAGGAGGGGACTGCCCGATTTGAGATCACGTTGAAAAGTCGTGGGCCTTAAACATCTTTTTGATCAAATATGTGAACCGAGATCTCGTTTGAAATGGGCACCCACCGTCAACCCAAAAAATGAAATGCAACCCCAAATTTCAAGGAAAAAGAGCAAGAGGGTGGTAAAATAAGTTACCATTTTGGTTCCATAGTGGGGCCCACCTACCAAAAACCATCCCCCTCTCTCTGTCCAAAAAAATTTAAATTTTCCAAGTAAGGACCCATGTTTCCCCTTCTTTGGCTCCCGTGGTCCACAAATGGGGTGTATAATAACCGCAGCCCATCCCCATTATAGTCCTGACAACCTTATTTTAAAACTTAAAGAGAACCCTTAACATAGGTGGGGCCCCCTTGCTGGGGCAGCAAAAAGGGCCAGTGTCAGACCTGCTGTTTCCCAGCGCTGTTGCCCCCCTTATTCTGAAAAGATGCAGCTTTTTAGAGCTTTTTACCCCCCAAATCTTTATTCATGAGCAGGTTTTTAGCTCCACCCCCCAAAAAGCCTAGTTTTCCGCCCATTACGTTTTTTTTCCAAATTTTTCAACCTTTCCCAAAGAAAAAAAAGGTTTGTCATTTGGGAGGGGGGCGGGCTAGTCAGATGGGGGGGGTTTTGAAAAAAAGGGACTTTTTGAAGGGACTTTTGGGAATGACTTTTTCAAAGTAAAAAAACTGCAGTTTTGGGAGCATTAATACACGAAAACTACAGATCTTAAGAAAAGGGCCCACACGCGGGAAAAACAGCAGGTCTGACACTGGCTTGGTTTGCCCTCAGAAAGGGGGGGAAAAAAACTAGGGCGAAAGGTTCTCTTTAAGACTACAAAAATTACTTAGGGGGGACATTTTAATAAACGGGTTTTAAAGGGCCTTTTTTTTTGGCTTTTTAAACTGCCCCCCCGGCCGAACCCCCGCTGTGGGGAACCCCGGGGTTTCCCAGTGTTAGGCGCAGTGGTTCCCCATTTTCACGGGCCCCCCCGGCATAAAGGGGAAGGGCCCAGGGGGGCACCGGGTTTGGGGGCGGGGTAGCGTTCCGGGGGGGGAAACGCCGGGCCCCCCTAAAACCCAGGCATGTACGATGGCGGGGTGGGCCCAAAAGCGGGGCCGCAGTGCAGCGCCGGAAAGCCCCGACAGGCGGGCCCGGGTTTTTTTTTTGGGGTTCTAAATGCTCCGAAAGGGGCGAAGAAAAAGGGCAGGATCGGAACATGTGGGGAAAACAGATAGAAGATCGGACAAAAATTCTTGGGCCCTCTCAGCCCCCGGCAGCGGGAGTATGTTCCCAAAAATATCGCCTTTAAAAAAGGCGGAAAACGTTTTAAAGAAAAGAGGGGAACTTTAAAAAATAAAATATTTAAAAAAAAAAAACCACTTTCCTAAACTCTGGGAACGGCGAAATTTCAAAAATTTTGATTTTGGGAAAATTTTGCCGGGAAAAAACATTTAATTCAAATTTTTGAAACCTTTTCTGTTTGGGCCCGGAAAAAAACCGGCCAATCAGAAAGGAGCGACAGTAACCATTAAAACCTAGGGGGAAGGATTAAACCAATCAGAATCAAAGGGGGGGACATTTTAAAAAATACGTAAAAATGCTGAAAAGAGCTGATTGGTTAACTACGGGGACTTGGCTAGCTCACCCTTCAGAATGGGAGGGGACGAGACCCATTAAAACCTATGGAGAACTATTACCAATCAGAATAGGGCGACAAAACCTTTTTTTGTTTTTGGGAAGGTTTGGCCCAAATCAGAATCCACGGCGGTGAAAATTCAAAATACAGAAAAAAAGACAGAAAAGAGCTAAATTGGCGAGCTAGGGGGGTTTTGGGTTTTATCCCAGCCTTTCAGAAGCGCGACTACTTCCCCCCAATTATAGCTATGGGGAGATTGGCGCTCGAATCTCGGGCTAGCCCCGTGGGCTGAAGTAAAAAAAAAATTTAAAATTTTTTTTAAATTTGTAAAAAAATTATCAGAAAAGGGGCAAACAATTTTTTTTGAAAATTTAAACATTTAAAAACCCAAACCCAATGCTTTTGTCCCCCGAGCCCCCGGCGCTAAAAAGGGAATTGAAATAGAAGAATTCCCGGGGGGAAATACAGAAATTTTAAAATTTTGTTTAAGTTTTTCTCTTTGGTCGGCTAAACCAGAAATTTAAATGGGAGCGACAATGTCCCATTTTTAACCCTAGGGAGGAAAAATTAAACCAATCGAATAGGAGCGACAAGCCCCCAATTATTATCCTATGGAAAAAAATTTGGGCCCAAAATCAATTAAAAGGCGGGACAGTTTAAAAATCCCCAGAAAAAATGCAAAAATGAGCTTTTTGGTTGAAGCGGCAGGGGCTCGTCCGTTACCCCAATAAAGGGGCGCGAGCTACTTTTCTTTTAAAAGTTCAAATGGGGAAAAGAAATTGTGAGCGCGCTCTTTTGTTTGGGGCTAATTTAAAAAGAGGCGGGGTTTATTTGGACCAATGGGGGGAGAAAAGCGATGCTCCTATGGGTTTTCTAATGAAAATCTAAAATAAAAATGAAACATGGCCAAATAAATTTAAAAACACTACGGGGAAGTGGTCCCGAGGGTGTATATAAAAAAACGAATAAAAATTTTGGGGGGTAACAAAAAAAAAAATTTAAATCAAAAAAAATTCGTGTTTATTTTTTTATTTTCTTTTTGCCCCCATACTTTTTGATCCTTGGAAAACAAAAAATAAAGAAAAAAAACCTGATTTTTTTGGGAAATTTAATTTTTTTTTCTTTAAACCCCCAATTATTTTTTCTTTTTATATACACTGGGGGCCCACTTCTGTAGTGTTAAAATTTTATTTGGGGCCATGTACAGTTTTATTTCGATTGCATTAAAAACCCATGGAGGTCGCTCGCTCTCCCATTGGTCCAAATAACGGCGCCTTTTTTTAAACTTAGCCAATCACAGAGCGCGCTCAGAAATTTTTTTTCCCTTAGAAATTGGGGAAAGTAGCCCACTTTTGATTGGGTAAGCGGAACCCCAGCCCCCGCGAGCTCAACCAATCACCCCGTTTCTGCATTTTTATGTATTTTGAACTGTCCCCCCTTTGAAAAATGATTTGGGCAATTTTTCCTTAAAGGGTTAATGGGACATTGTCGGGTCCTATTCTGTTGGCTGGTTTTTTTACAACCCAAAGAGAATTTGCTTTTAAAAATTTGAATTTCTGTTTTCCCCCAATTTCCCCTCTATTGCAATTTCCCCCTGTAGGGGCCGGGTCCGGCGGGAAAAAAACCCTTGTTCGGGTTTTTAACTGCTTTTTTTGTAAAGAAGGGTTCGGCTCTTTATTGATTAAAAGTTTTTACACTTTAAAAAAAATTTTTTTTTTATTTAAAAACTTTATGCCGCACAGCGCTGAGCCCCCGAGATTTCAGACCCCCATCCCTTTTTAAAAATTAAAGGGGGAAATAAACCCCGCGCCCCTGATGGCGGGGTAGCCAAGCCCCGCTTTGCTCAGGCCAAACAGCCTTTTTTTCTGTATTTTTTCTGTATTTTGAATTTTTCCCGCCGTGGATTCTGATTGGTTTTAAAATTTTCCATAGACTTGTTGGGTCTTTGGTCACTCCTATTTTGATTTTTTCAATAAAATTTTCCATGGGTTTAAAAGGGGGCCCCTGTTCCCTATTCTGGGTTGGTGAGCTAGCCAATTTCCCCCGGGAGCTTAACCAATCGCTCTTTTTAGCTTTTTTACTGTATTTTGAAATTTTCCCCCCCGTGGATTGATTGGTCCCCAAACTTCCCAAGGTTTTTTAAAGGTTTACTGTCCTCCTTTTTCTATTGGCCGGGTTTTTGCCACCCAATCAGGGGAAAAGCTTTCTGAATTTGGGGAAATTTCTGTATTTTCCCCGGGAATTTCCAATATCCTTAAATTTTTGAAATTTGGTATTGGAAAAGGGTTTTGTTTTTTTGTATTTTTTTTTTTTTAGGTTTCAGCTCTTTTTGAGAATGTTGAAAAGCCTTTATTTAAAGGGGATTTTTGATTCAAACTCCCCACCGACATGTGGAAAATTTTCGCGTTCCACCCTTTTCGAACAGAAAATGTTTTTTTGGCGCCAAACCCCCCCACGGCGCCTAAGTCCCGCAATTTCACCCATGTCCCGCATGTGCCCCACAAAAACCCCGGCGAGGCGGGAGGGAACTTTTGCCCCCCATGTAAAAGAGCGAAAGCCTCGGAAGGCGAATTTAGGCGCAGCGCCGCCTTTCGCCTCGGTCCCCCCCACTTGCGCCCCACAACCCCGGCCAGGCCCCGGCGGCCTTTTTTTCCCCCCATGGGATACCGCACTAACCCCCCGGCGCCGAATTTTATAGGGCAAAGCCGCCCAAATGCGCCTCAGTCCCAACTGCGCCCAAACACTGGCCCAGGCGCAGCGGATTTTCATTTCTATGTATGAGCGGCCCCCGACATAATTAAGGGCCAAATTTTCCCCCGGAAAAACTGGCGGAAGGGTCGGGCCCCGGGCCCCGGGGAGTTTATACATCTCGCCCCTTAGTGGGCCACTCAAATTTTCCACTCCCCCCTATCACAGCACCCCTGTGGGGGAGGGCCCACTTTCTGCCTTGGTGCCCTGGTAGTTTACAAAAAAAAGGGCCTCACCTAATTCAGAACACAGCCTGGTAAAGGGCAACAACTTAACTAGTGTCCCCAGTCTTCTGTGTTAATGGAAACCAAACGCAATTTCTGCTTTCCTATTTTCAAGCCCCTCAGGGGAAAATAATGGAGGCCCCCAAACAATTTAAGGCAGTCCTCGACCTTTCATCGTTCCCACTTTACATTGTTCCCTAGTTTTTAAAAAGGGGAAATTATAGGGCCCGGGGTGAAAAATTCCCAAAACTGGTCACCCCCCTGAAAACCAAGTTTCCAGCAAGCCAAGCTGCACATTTAGATTTCAGAAAGTTAGGTGGGAAAACTTCTAAAAAAGGGGCACAGACAGCAAAAAAAAAGGGAAAAAAAACTGTTTCCCGCACTATCCAAAAATGTTTTTTTCTGCAATTTACATTTAATAAAAAATATCTGTCCCGACTTTCAAACAAATTCAACTTAAGAACAAAAACCCAAAATTTTCCCATCCCATTGTAAACCCGGGGGGCTGCCTGTTTTTTACTTTTTTTGGGGGAAATTTTTGGGTTTAAAAACATAAAATTTTTTCCAAAAAAATTTGGGGCCTTCAAAAAATTTTTTTTTTTTTAAAAAAATTTTTTCCTTACCTTTTAGTGTGTGAGGGCCCCTAAGGGCCCCCGGGCCCATAAGAATGTTAATTTCCCCCCCGCTAGTTACCCCAGGCTTTCCCACGGGCTTTTTGGCTTTTCTTTGTAAAAGCAACAACAAAAACCTTTCTCCTCCTGGTAACTGGAAACCATCACCATGCTGCTGATAACACATCTGCTATTTTATTATGTGTCTTTGCACCCGTACTGTCCGGTTTTTAAAAAAGCTATTTTTTGTGAGTTCCACATTTAAATTTGAAGCGCTTTAAGGTTTGGGAGTAGAAAACATTTAAAAATAACATTCCCACTAGTACGGGCCCCAAAGATGCTGGGGCCCATAGAGGCCACTATTGTTGTCGTTGTAGTTCCATCCATGTCTGTACTGTATTCAGAAAACTAATAAAAGAGAGAAAAGGCGCCGCTCTCCTGGTGCAGGAAAACAAATAAAATAGTGCTCCGTGGAAATAGAAAATCACTATCCTTAGATGGTTGTGCTAAAGTAGGAGGCAAACACTTCATGCGTTTAAATTAAGGTGAAGCCGTCAGCAGCCCGGGAGCAGACTCCAAACCAGAAGACGTGGGGAGGGTAGCTGAGTAGAGCAAAACAATGCAACGGCCCTGGCTCCACAGCAGGGGGTTGAATTAACACATAAGTGTAAAAACAAAGAAAAAATAGAAAGACAGTTATCTTATATAATGGGAATAAAGTTATCTTGTTTATTGTGCTCTTAAAGACATTACAGGGCTCTACGCGTTTCACGCTAGTACCAGCACTTCCCTTTTACTTCTGATTAGTTTTGGGGCGTTTAATCAAAAAATTTTTAAAAATCGAGTGGGTTTGGGGTTTCTGCCAATCCGCTCCGATTTTCACGAAAAATCGGGATTGTAAAATGAACCCGGTCATCTTCTCCCATTGACTTTAGTGCGAATTTGCAATCAGATCGAGATCGGATTGAAAATTTGAACTTTTTTTTTTACAAAATCTGGATCGAGTCGATCTCGATTTTTGGAAAATCGCTCATCTGTTCTCCTGATGAAGTGCTCGTGCTAGTGTGAAACGCGTAGAACCCTGTAATGTCTTTAAGATAACTTTATTCCTGCTTTATCTTTGTTTTTGTGTGAATTCAGCCCTCTGCTGTGGGGTCAGCGATGTGGTATTGTTTGGATTTACTCTACTGTATTCTGGACACTTTCTTGGGAAAGACAACAACAAAAAAACACCATCAATAACATGGAAACCATCAAAAGCTGATGATTACACACCTGCCATGTTATTATGAGTCTCCTGGCCTCATTTATAAAAAACTGTCTCGTGTAAGACTGTCATTGTTGCCCCTAGCAACCCAATCGACCCCATAGAGCCAATCGGCTCATAGCACCAATCAAGCCCATAGCACCCAATCAGAGCCCATGCCCAATCAAAGTCTAGAACCAATAAAGCCCAACAACCATCCAGCGCCATAGCGACCAATCAGCCCCCATGGAGCCAACAAAACCATGCCCAATCAGAGCTCATAGCAACCAAATCAGAGCCATAGAACCAATCAGAGCCCATAGTAAAAATCAGGGCCCCCCCCATAGCAACCAAAATTTCAAGCCCATGGGAACCATCAGAGCCCATAGCAAAAAATCGAGCCATGGGAAACCAATCGAGCCCAAGCAACCAATCAGACCCCCCATAGAACAATCAGAGCCCATAGAAAAATCAAAAAGCCCTGCATCTGAGTGGCTGCTATGAGTTGATTGGTCGCTATGAGCTCAGATTGGCTGCTATAAATCAATTTGGTTTTATAGGCTCTGATTGGGTTTTTCTTCTGGGCCGGGTTTGGTTTTTTGTTTATGAGTTAAAATTTTGTTGTAGGGGTTTTTCCTTTTGATTGGGTTGATGGGCTCGATTGGTGGTTAAAACTCAAATTTGGGTTGCTTAAAGATAGTGATTTTCCAAAAATCAAGATCGACTCGATCACGATTTTGTAAAAACCGTTTCGATTCGATCTCGATTCTGATCGCAAATCCCCATTAAAGTCATTTGGTGAAGATGATCGGGTTAATTTTTCTAATCTGATTTTTCTGGAAAATCGGAGCAGATCACAATCGATCTTTATTCAATTTAAAAAGTCAACGCTAGTTTTCTATGAACTTGTTGCTTTGGGGTTTTTTTGTTGCTATGAACATTGGTTGATATGGCTCTGGTTTTTTAGAAATCTGTTTGTAGGGGTTGGTTGTACGAACTTGGTTCTAAGGGGGCTGGTCGCATGGTCTGGTTGTATTCCGGGGGCAACAAGGACAGCCCTTGGTTTGGCGTTTTATAAATGGGCCCCCCTGTTTTGCACTGTGAGTACATATCAGTGCCCTGAAACAAAAATTTTTTTTTTAAATGGCTGAAAAATATTCTTACCATCATGTATATGGGCCCCTTTGATGCTGGGCCCCATTGTAACCACTAAGTCTACTGACCTGATCGTTACACCCATATCTCTACTGTACTTGGGGATCTCCATAGTAAACAACAAAAACAGCCTCTGAATCTCCTGTTGATAACTGGAAACCATCAGCATGCTGCTAACACATCTGCCATGTTATTAGGTGTTTAGCATTGCGAGCACATATCAACATCTTGGGATCCAAACATTTTATTAATTCTTGGAAAACTAATATTCGGGCCCCAAGGCAGCAGCTTTGCCCGCATGCGGGGCATCGATTTAATTGCAGCAGAAAAAAGTTCATCAGTTCCAATAATTCATTCGTAAGTCACAAACCCGTCTTAGTTTCCAGAGACAGAACTTAATTCATTGCGCTCAAAATGAATGTTCCCGGCGCGGCGGGTGGCGATCTGCGGATGTTTGTGCACGAAGAGTAATTTATTTGAACAAAATTAATTTGTCTTTCACAAAATGTTTTTCTCAGAAGAAAACGATAAGTGTAAAATTATGTTCAATTACACAGACAACATAATTCACATCGGGGGCCGAAAAATCGTTCTTTCACCCCCGGAGTGTCCGGGGCCTAATCCAAGCGCAGTTAGTATCAGAAAACCTCAAGAATTAAGGTCAGAATTTAACCCCTTAATGCCACATGATGTAGACCTGTGCCAAGATGGCTGCCAGGAGGTAGGGGTGCATGTTAAAAGGCCCCTGCTGGTATGACACCACTGTGGGGTTAAATCATTTAAAGAGGGGCCCCTTGTTACATTTACCACAAAAACGCCCCCCTTCGACCCGCAAAAGGGATGAAAGGTTTTTAATAGGAGATCACCAAGACAATATCTGAAACATAAGATTGCAGAATTTTCTTGTGGTGAGCTTTGAGCTCGGAGCTCTGTAGCTCTTTTTCCTTGTCCACTTGACCTTTCAAAGCTTCCGTCTCCTCACATTTCTTAGTTCATCTGATCACGTGATTGCTTGCACATTATACTGCAATACATAAGTATTGCAGTATATTGTCATTGTGGTGAGCTTGGAGTTCAGAGCTCCTGAGCTCTTTTTCCTTGTCCACCTGACCTTTCAAGCTTTTTTGTCTCCTCATATTTTTTAGTTCCTTTATCCGTGATTGCTTGCAATTATACTGGCATATTAATTATTGCAAATATATTTTCATTTTTGGTGAGTTTGGGTTCAAGCCCTGAGCCCTTTTTCCCTTGTCCCCCTGACCTTTCAAACCTTTGTCTCCCACATTTCTTAGTTCATTGTCAGTGATTGCTTTACCCAAAAATGCAAAACATAAACTTGCGTATTTGTGAAGCGTCATTTATTGCATGTTCAGTTCCCCTTGGGGGGGGGTAAGGGTACGGGCCCTAGTTTAAAATGTTTTCAATTCCGGACGGTAAATTTTTCCCTCTTTTGAAGGTTTTTGGGGGCGGGTTCTGACCCCGGGGTGCGGATTAGCCGTCCCCCTTACCATTAAAAAATTTTTTTTTTCCCCTTTTTTTGCCTGAAAACCAAGGCGGAAGATTGTGCATGTTCTGAGTTTTCTGGGAAAGCCGGCATGTGGGAAAACCGCACAGAGAAAAAACTGTGCAGTGTGACTACTGGGTGGTTTTTTGATAGTCTAGGGGGATGGTTGACAGTCGGTTTTCAGATGGTTTTCAAAATACTTGGACATGTGAAAATACTCGTCGGATTCTGAAAACGCTTCCAGAATTGAGGTGACATTTCTTTTACAGACCCCAAAATAGCATCCAAAGAAGTAGGTATAAAGCTCCCCCCAAAAAGTAGGTACATAGGATTCCCCCTATAGTTGGTATTAGGGCCCCC
>JAODAL010086967.1:0-10081 GCA_025379985.1 Phyllomedusa bahiana | reverse complement strand
CAGGGGGGCGTTATCAAGGTACAGGCGTTTTTCAGAGGTACAGTGTTTGTTACAGAGGTACAGGGGGCGTTTTAAGTACAGGTGCTGTTTCAAGGTACAGGGTGGGCTTTTATCAGGGGTACAGGGACTTATCAGAGGTACGGGTGAGGTTATCGATTTACAGTAATTATCAGATACAGGGGGGGCTGTTATCAAAAGGTACAGTTTCTTTTATCAAGGTACAAAAGGTTTTACAGAGGCCCCGGGGGTTGGTTATCAGAGGTACGGGGGCGTTATCAGAGGTAAAAATTTATAAAGTACAGTGCTTTACAGGGTACAGGGACGTTATAAAGGGGTACGGGGGGCTTTTATCAAGACGGGTTGTGTATCGGGGGTACAGGGGGGTTTTTTTTTGGTGGCGTTAACAAGGTAGGGGTCCTTTCAAGGTCAGGTGAACGTATATAGGGACAGGGACTTTTAAACAGAGGTACAGTTGACTTTATCAGAGAACAGGTGCGTTATCAAGGTACGGGCTGTTATAGAGGTACAGGTGACTTTTTTTAAAGAGGTAAATGGCTTTTTAATCAGAGTACAGGTGTTTTCAAGAACAGGGGTGGCTTTTTATCAAGGTACGGGGAACGTTATCAAACAGGAAAACGGTTTTTTTAAGGGGTACGGTCGTTATCAGAGGTCAGTTGGCGTTACAGAGAAAGGGGGTTTTTCGGGGATACAGGTGACGTTAAACAGGGTACGGGGGAGCTGTTTCAAGGTACAGGTCTGATATCAGGGGTACAGGTACTTATCGAGTACAGGGGTTATAAAGGGGTACGGTGCTTTTTAAAAAAGGGGTACAGGGGAGGCTGTTATCAAGAGGTACAGGGCTGTTATCAAGGTACAGGTAACGTTTTATCAAGGGGAGGAACGGTTAAGGGTTAACAGGTAAAGGGTAATTTATCAAGGTAGGGAGGAAAAGGGACGTTTATCAGAGGTACGGGTGATGTTTCAGAGGTACAAGGGGCGTTATACAGAGGTACAGGTGGCTGTTATCAGAGGTACAGGTGGACTGTTATCAGAGGTAAAAGGTGACGGTTACCCAGAGGTACAGGTAACGGTTAAAAAGAGTGTAAAGTTCTGTTACGGGGTACAGGGGACTGTTATCAGAGGTAAAAGGTGGCTGTTATCAGGTACAGGTGACGTTATCAGAGGTACAGGTGACGTTATCAGAGGTGCGGGTGACGGTTACAGAGGTACAGGTGCTGTTAATCAGAGGTACAGGTTACTGTTATCAAGGTAACAGGTGGTTGTTACCCCAGAGGTACAGGTTTGACGTTATCAGAGTACGGGTGGCCCTGTTAACAGAGTACAGGTGTGGATATCAGGGGAACAGGTAGTGTATCAGAGTTACTGACTTTATCAGAGGTACAGGTGCGGTTATCAAGGTACAGGTGGTTTATAGAGGTACAGGTACTTATCAAGAGACAGGAGTCTCTAATCAAGTACATTTGACGTTTTATCAGAGGTACAGGTGGCGGTTATCAGGGGAATACGGGTTAAACTTGTTATCAGAGGTAAAGGAGACGGATATCAGAGGAAAAGGTGACTGTTTTTCAGAGGTACAGGTGACTGTTATCAAAAGGTACAGGAGTTAATCAAGGTACAGGGCTGTTATCAGAGGTACAGGTGAGTTATCAGGGGTACAGGTGCAGTTATCAGGGGTAAGGTGACGGTTATCAGAGGTACAGGTGGAGGCTGTTATCAGGGTTACAGGTGACAGTTATCAGAGGTACAGGTGACAGTTATCAGAGGTGCAGGTGACGGTTATCAGAGGTACAGGTGACGTTATCAGAGGTCAGGTACGGGTTATCAGAGGTACAGGGGGCTGTTATCAGGGGTACAGGTATGTTATCAGGGGTACAGGTGAGGTTATCAAGGGGGGTAAGGTAAACTGTTATCAGGGTACAGTGCGGTTATCAGGGAAAGGGGTGGGGGTTTCAGAGGACAGGTGGCTGTTAAAAGGGGTAAAAGGCGACGGTTACAGAGGTAAAGGTGAAGGTTTAAGGTAAAAGTGGCTGTTACAAGGTACAGGGTTGGGTTTAAAGGGGACAGGTGGCTGTTATCAGAGGTACAGGTGACAGTTATAAGAGGTACAGGTGGCTTTTACCAGCGGTATAGGTGGAGGCTTTTATCAGAGGTACAGGTGGCTGTTATCAGAGGTACAGGTGGCTGTTATCAGAGGTACAGGTGACGGTTATCAGAGGTACAGGTGGCTGTTATCAGAGGTACAGGTGATGGTTATCAGAGGTACAGGTGGCTGTTATCAGAGGTACAGGTGATGGTTATCAGAGGTAAAAGGTGCTTGTTCATCAGAGGTACAGGGATGGTTATCAAAAGGTACAAGTGGGCTGTTATCAGAGGTAAGGTACGTTATCAGAGGTACAAGTGGTGTTATCAGGGGTACAGGTGACGTTATCAGAGGTACAAGTGCGTTATCAGAGGTACAGGTGACGGTTATCGGGAGGTACAGGTTTCGGGGTTACAGGTTACAAGTGGTACGTTACAGAGGTACAGGTGGCTGTTTTCAGAGGTTAAGGTACTGTTTATCAGAGGTACAGGTGGCTGTTATCAGAGGTACAGGTGACGGTTATCAGAGGTACAGGTGGCTGTTATCAGAGGTACAGGTGACGGTTATCAGAGGTACAGGTGATGGTTATCAGAGGTACAAGTGGCTGTTATCAGAGGTACAGGTGATGGTTATCAGAGGTACAGGTGACTGTTATCAGAGGTACAGGTGACGGTTATCAGAGGTACAGGTGGCTGTTATCAGAGGTACAGGTGACTGTTATCAGAGGTACAAGTGGCTGTTATCAGAGGTACAGGTGACGGTTATCAGAGGTACAAGTGGCTGTTATCAGAGGTACAGGTGACGGTTATCAGAGGTACAGGTTTCTGTTATCAGAGGTACAGGGGACAGTTATCAGAGGTACAGGTGGCTGTTATCAGAGGTACAGGTGGCTGTTATCAGAGGTACAGGTGACTGTTATCAGAGGTACAGGTGGCTGTTATCAGAGGTACAGGTTACTGTTATCAGAGGTACAGGTGGCTGTTATCAGAGGTACAGGTGGCTGTTATCAGAGGTACAGGTGACAGTTATCAGAGGTACAGGTGGCTGTTATCAGAGGTACAGGTGGCTGTTATCAGAGGTACAGGTGATGGTTATCAGAGGTACAGGTGGCGGTTATCAGAGGTACAGGTGACGGTTATCAGAGGTACAGGTTACTGTTATCAGAGGTACAGGTGACTGTTATCAGAGGTACAGGTGGCTGTTATCAGAGGTACAGGTGACGGTTATCAGAGGTACAGGTGGCTGTTATCAGAGGTACAGGTGACTGTTATCAGAGGTACAGGTGGCTGTTATCAGAGGTACAGGTGACTGTTATCAGAGGTACAGGTGGAGGCTGTTATCAGAGGTACATGTGTCGGTTATCAGAGGTACAGGTGACGGTTATCAGAGGTACAGGTGACAGTTATCAGAGGTACAGGTGGCTGTTATCAGAGGTACAGGTGGAGGCTGTTATCAGAGGTACAGGTGACTGTTATCAGAGGTACAGGTGACGGTTATCAGAGGTACAGGTGGCTGTTATCAGAGGTACAGGTGACAGTTATCAGAGGTACAGGTGACTGTTATTAGAGATACAGGTGACTGTTATCAGAGGTACAGGTAACTGTTATCAGTGGGAGAGATGATGGTTATCAGAGGTACAGGTGACTGTTATCAGAGGTACAGGTGACAGTTATCAGAGGTACAGGTGGCTGTTATCAGAGGTACAGGTGACTGTTATCAGAGGTACAGGTGGCTGTTATCAGAGGTACAGGTGGCTGTTATCAGAGGTACAGGTGACTGTTATCAGAGGTACAGGTGACTGTTATCAGAGGTACAGGTGGCTGTTATCAGAGGTACAGGTGACGGTTATCAGAGGTACAGGTGACGGTTATCAGAGGTACAGGTGGCTGTTATCAGAGGTACAGGTGACGGTTATCAGAGGTACAGGTGACTGTTATCAGAGGTACAGGTGGCTGTTATCAGAGGTACAGGTGACTGTTATCAGAGGTACAGGTGGCTGTTATCAGAGGTACAGGTGACAGTTATCAGAGGTACAGGTGGCTGTTATCAGAGGTACAGGTGACTGTTATCAGAGGTACAGGTGACAGTTATCAGAGGTACAGGTGACTGTTATCAGAGGTACAGGTGACTGTTATCAGAGGTAGAGGTGACGGTTATCAGAGGTACAGGTGACGTTATCAGAGTACAGTGCTTTATCAGAGGTACAGGTGACGTTATCAGAGGTACAGTTGCTGTTATCAGAGTACAGGGACGTTATCAGAGGTACAGGATGGTGTTATCAGAGGTACAGTGAGTTTATCAGAGGTACAGGTGACTGTTATCAGAGGTACAGGTGGCTGTTATCAGAGGTACAGGTGACTGTTATCAGAGGTACAGGTGGCTGTTATCAGAGGTACAGGTGGCTGTTATCAGAGGTACAGGTGACTGTTATCAGAGGTACAGGTGACTGTTATCAGAGGTACAGGTGACTGTTATCAGAGGTACAGGTGACTGTTATCAGAGGTACAGGTGACGGTTATCAGAGGTACAGGTGACTGTTATCAGAGGTACAGGTGACGGTTATCAGAGGTACAGGTGGCTGTTATCAGAGGTACAGGTGACTGTTATCAGTCTGGTACTAGGAGGTGACTGTTATCAGAGGTACAGGTGCTGTTATCAGGGTACGGTGTCGTTATCAGAGGTAAGTGAGGTTTATCAGAGGTACAGGTGACGGTTATCAGAGGTACAATGGCTGTTACAGAGTAAGGTGCTGTTATCAGGTACAGGTGCTGTTATCAGAGGTACAGGTGACTGTTATCAGAGGTACAGTGCGTTATCAGAGGTAACACGGTGACGGTTATCAGAGGTACAGGTGCGGTTATCAGAGGTACAGGTGAGGGGTATCAGATGTAGAGGTGACTGTTATCAGAGGTACAGGTGACTGTTATCAGAGGTACAGGTGACTGTTATCAGAGGTACAGGTGACGGTTATCAGAGGTACAGGTGGCTGTTATCAGAGGTACAGGTGACTGTTATCAGAGGTACAGGTGACGGTTATCAGAGGTACAGGTGGCTGTTATCAGAGGTACAGGTGGCTGTTATCAGAGGTACAGGTGACAGTTATAAGAGGTACAGGTGGCTGTTACCAGCGGTATAGGTGGAGGCTTTTATCAGAGGTACAGGTGGCTGTTATCAGAGGTACAGGTGATGGTTATCAGAGGTACAGGTGGCTGTTATCAGAGGTACAGGTGGCTGTTATCAGAGGTACAGGTGGCTGTTATCAGAGGTACAGTGGCGTTTATCAGAGGCACAGGTGACGGTTATCAGAGGTACAGGTGGAGGCTGTTATCAGAGGTACAGGTGACGGTTATCAGAGGTACAAGTGGCTGTTATCAGAGGTACAGGTGATGGTTATCAGAGGTACAGGTGGCTGTTATCAGAGGTACAGGTGACGGTTATCAGAGGTACAGGTGACGGTTATCAGAGGTACAGGTGGCTGTTATCAGAGGTACAGGTGACTGTTATCAGAGGTACAGGTGGCTGTTATCAGAGGTACAGGTGGAGGCTGTTATCAGAGGTACAGGTGGCTGTTATCAGAGGTACAGGTGACGGTTATCAGAGGTACAGGTGACTGTTATCAGAGGTACAGGTGGCTGTTATCAGAGGTACAGGTGGCTGTTATCAGAGGTACAAGTGGCTGTTATCAGAGGTACAGGTGACTGTTATCAGAGGTACAAGTGGCTGTTATCAGAGGTACAGGTGACTGTTATCAGAGGTAGAGGTGACGGTTATCAGAGGTAGAGTGCTGTTATCATGAGGTACAGGTGCGTTCTCAGAGGTACAGTGACTGTTATCAGAGGTACAGTGAGCTGTTATCAGGGTAAGTGCGGTTATCAGAGGTAGTGGTGACGGTTATCAGAGGTACAGGTCATGTTCATCGAAACAGGTGACTGTTACGAGGTACAGGTGATGTTATCAGAGTAAGGTGCGTTATAGAGTACGTGACGGTTATCAGAGGTACAGGTCTGTTTCGAGGTACAGTGTGTTATCAAGTACAGTGACGTTATCGAGTAAGGGGGGGGGGTGACGGGAAGGTGGAGTTATCAGAGGTACAGGGCTGTTCAGGAAGGTGAGGTTATCAGAGGAAGTGGCTGTTATCAGAGGTACAGGTGGTATCAGGGGTCAGGTGCTTTCAGAGGTAGGTCTTTATCAGAGGTCAGGTCGTTTCAGAGTACAGTGATTATCAGAGTACAGGAGGTAAGGGGTACAGGGGGTTATCAGAGGTACAGGTATTTAAGAGACGGGCTGTACAGAGGTACAGTGCTGTATCAGAGGAGGTAGGTTTAGAGTACAGGTGGGGTTATAAGTAATAGTTATCAGAGGTACAGGTCTGTTAGAGGTACGGTACGTTATCAGAGTACAGGTGGCTGTTACAGAGGTACATGTGCGTTATCAGAGGTACAGGTGACGGTTATCAGAGGTACAGGTGACGGTTATCAGAGGTACAGTGAGATGTTATCAGAGGTACAGGTGACGTTATCAGAAGTACAGGTGATGGTTATCAGAGGTACAGGTGACGGTTATCAGAGGTACAGGAGACGGTTATCAGAGGTACAGGTGTATGTTATCAGAGTTACAGGTGACTGTTATCAGAGGTACAGGTGACTGTTATAAGAGGTACAGGTGCTGTTATCAGAGGTAAGTGAGGTTTATCAGAGGTACAGGTGGCTGTTACAGAGTACAGGTGACGTTATCAGAGGTACAGGTGCGTTATAGAGGTACAGGTGACGGTTATCAGAGGTACAGGTGACGTTATCAGAGTACAGGTGAGCGTTATCAGAGGTACAGGTGACTTTCAGAGTACAGGTGACTGTTATAGAGGTACAGTGTCTTATCAGAGGTAAGGTGAGGTTATCAGAGGTACAGGTGCTGTTATCAGAGGTACAGGTGACGTTAACAGAGGTACAGGTGACGTTATCAGAGGTACAGGTGGGTTATCAGAGGTACAGGGCGGTTATCAGAGGTACAGGTAGGTTATCAGAGGTAAGGGTTTTATTAAGTACAGGTGAGGTTATCAGAGTACAGTGGCTGTTATCAGAGGTACAGGTGACGGTTATCAGAGGTACAGGTGACTGTTATCAGAGGTAGAGGTGACGGTTATCAGAGGTACAGGTGGCTGTTATTAGAGGTACAGGTGATATTTATTAGAGGTACAGGTGGCTGTTATCAGAGCTACAGGTGACTGTTATCAGAGGTACAGGTGACGGTTATCAGAGGTACAGGTAACTGTTATCAGAGGTACAGGTGACGGTTATCAGAGGTACAGGTGACGGTTATCAGAGGTACAGGTGGCTGTTATCAGAGGTACAGGTGATGGTTATCAGAGGTACAAGTGGCTGTTATCAGAGGTACAGGTGACTGTTATCAGAGGTACAGGTGGCTGTTATCAGAGGTACAGGTGGCTGTTATCAGAGGTACAGGTGGCTGTTATCAAGTACAGGTGACGTTATCAGAGTACAGGTGACGTTATCAGAGTACAGGTGCTGTTATCAGAGTACAGTGACTGTTATCAGAGGTACAGGTGACTGTTATCAGAGGTACAGTGCGTTATCAGAGGAAGGTGACGGTTATCAGAGGTAGGTGCGTTATCAGAGGTACAGGTGTGTACAGGTTAAGGCTGTACGAGTGTGACGTTATCAGAGTACAGTGTTCTGTATCAGTGTCAGGGGAGGCTTTCAGAGGTACAGGTGGCTGTATCAGAGGTACAGTGAGGTACAAGTACATGCTATCAGGTACAGGTGACTGTTATCAGAGTAGCGGTGACGTTATCAGGTGTTGGTGGCTGTTATCAGGGTACAGGTAATGGTTTCAGAGTACAGGTGATGTTATCAGAGTAAGTGACGGTTATCAGAGGTAAGGTGGACGTTATCAGAGGTACAGGTACGTTATCAAGGTAAAGGTGCTGTTATCAGAGGTACAGGTGGTGTTATCAGAGTACAGGTACGTTATCAGAGTACAGGTGAGGTTTCAGAGGTAAAGACTGTTTCAAGTTACAGGTGATGTTATCAGAGTACAGGGTGTTTCAGAGGTACAGGTGCGTTATCCAGAGGTACAGGTGGCTGTTATCATAGGTACAGGTGGAGGAACATGTATAGAGGTACAGTGAGCTGTTATCTAGGTAAGGTGAGGTTATCAGAGGTACAGGTGACGTTTCAGAGTACAGTGACTTTAATCAGAGACAGTTGCGTTATCAGAGGTACGGTAACTGTTATCAGAACGGATGGTAGGAATGTGACGGATCAGAGACGGTGAGTGTTATCAGAGGTACAGTGTGCGTTATCAAGGTACAGGTGCTGTTATCAGAGTACGTGACGTTATCAAGTACAGGTGGACGGTTATAGGGTACAGGTGGTTATCAGAGGTACAGGTGTGTTATAAGGTACAGGAGTTATCAGAGTACAGGTGACTTTAATAATGAGTTACAGAGTAATGACTACAAGGTACACGTACGGTTATCAGAGGTACAGGTGCGTTATCAGAGGTACAGGTGACGGTTATCAGAGGTACAGGTGGCTGTTATCAGAGGTACAGGTGATGGTTATCAGAGGTACAGGTGGCTGTTATCAGAGGTACAGGTGACTGTTATCAGAGGTACAGGTGGCTGTTATCAGCGGTATAGGTGGAGGCTGTTATCAGAGGTACAGGTGGCTGTTATCATAGGTACAGGTGATGGTTATCAGAGATACAGGTGACTGTTATCAGAGCTACAGGTGACTGTTATCAGAGGTACAGGTGACGGTTATCAGAGGTACAGGTAACTGTTATCAGAGGTACAGGTGACGGTTATCAGAGGTACAGGTGACGGTTATCAGAGG
This sequence comes from Phyllomedusa bahiana, assembly GCA_025379985.1. Lineage (NCBI taxonomy): Eukaryota > Metazoa > Chordata > Amphibia > Anura > Hylidae > Phyllomedusa > Phyllomedusa bahiana. The sequence goes on along the minus strand of JAODAL010086967.1, from coordinate 1,126 downwards.
TACAGTGCTTTATCAGAGGTACAGGTGAGGTATCAGAGGTACAAGTGCTGTTATCATAGGTACAGGTGACAGTTATCAGAGTTACAGGTGGCTGTTATCAGAGGTACAGGTGGAGGCTGTTATCAGAGTACAGGTGGCGTTTATCAGAGGCACAGGTGCGGTTTTTATCAGAGGTACAGGGACTGTTATCAGAGGTACAGTGCTGTTACAGAGGTAAGGTCGTTCGAGGTACAGGACTGTTATCAGAGGTACAGGTGACTTATCAGAGTAAGGTGACTGTTATCAGAGTAGAGGTGACGTTATCAGGGTAGAGTGACGGTTATCAGAGGTACAGGTGCTGTTATCAGAGGTACAGTGACAGTTATAGAGTACAGGGCTTTACAGGTATAGGGGAGGCTTTATCAGAGGTACAGTGCTGTTATCAGAGGTACAGGTGATGTTATCAGAGGTACAGTGACGTTATCAGAGGTAAGGTGACGTTCAGAGGTAGAGGTGACGGTTATCAGAGGTACAGGTGGCTGTTATTAGAGGTACAGGTGTTTTATAGAGGTACAGGTGGCTGTTATCAGAGGTACAGGTGACTGTTATCAGAGGTACAGGTGACGGTTATCAGAGGTACAGGTTACTGTTCTCAGAGGTACAGGTGACTGTTATCAGAGGTACAGGTGACTGTTATCAGAGGTAGAGGTGACGGTTATCAGAGGTACAGGTGACGGTTATCAGAGGTACAGGTTACTGTTCTCAGAGGTACAGGTGACTGTTATCAGAGGTACAGGTGACTGTTATCAGAGGTAGAGGTGACGGTTATCAGAGGTAGAGATGACGGTTATCAGAGGTACAGGTGGCTGTTATCAGAGGTACAGGTGACTGTTATCAGAGGTACAGGTGGCTGTTATCAGAGGTACAGGTGACTGTTATCAGAGGGCAGGGGGTGTTATCAGGGGAAAAGGTGCCCGTTACGAGGTACGGGTCGTTATCAGGGGTACAGGTGACAGTTTAGGGGTACAGGTGGCTTTAACAGGGTAAGGTGAGGGTTTTATCAGGGGACAGGGGCTTTTATCAAGGTACAGTGATGTTATAAAGGGTACAGGTACGGTTATCAAGGTACAGGGGGCTGTTAATCGGA
>JAODAL010086966.1:0-10082 GCA_025379985.1 Phyllomedusa bahiana | reverse complement strand
CCCATAATAGGGGGGGAATATAAAGTATAGGGCCATAATGGGAGCAATACACAGTTGTTTCCCTTTAATGGGGATTTTTTTTGGCCCCAGGGGAAAATCCTTTAATTTTGGAGAAAAATACCCCCATTTGTTTTTCCCCAAAATTAGAGCAAAAACAGTGAAATCCCTTTAATAGAGTAATTTTTAAAGTTTTTTTCCAAAAATTTATGCAAACAAGTGTACCCCCAATTTAGGGGATACCTTTGTTTTTCCCTTTTTAAGTAATGGGGCCCCAATAATTTAAAATACCACGGGTTTTTCCCCATTTAGAGCAAAACACTTGTTTTCCCCATAAGGGAACAATACAAAATTTTTATCCCCTAATAGGCAATACAACGTGAAATCCCCATTAAAAAAGGCAAAAAACCCCCAATTTTCCCCCAAAATTTTGGAAATTCCCCCAGTGTTCCCTTAATACAGCAAAAAAAAGGGTGAAACCCCTTTAATAGAGCAATAATTTTTGGTATCCCCTTTTAAAATTTTCCAGGGGACCATTTTTTTGAAAGAGTGTGAGAGCAATAACCCCAAAATTTAAAAAAACCCTGTTCCTGGGGTCTTTCTCTGGGTTCCCATGTTTTTTTGGGTTTTAAAAACCAATGAAAAATTTCCCGGGTTTGGATCGCGGGGTTTTCCCCCAAAAATTTTAAATTTTTTTTTTGGGTCATATTTGCCCAAAATTTTTAATACATTAAATTTTTTGAATTTTGTACCTTTTTTCCCAAGGGAAAGCTTTAAAAAAGTTTAGAGAAAAAGATTCCCCTCCCCCCAAAAGAAAGGGGGGCCCCCCCCAAAGAAATTTGTTTAATATTTTTTTTTATCGGGAAAAGCAAAATTAATTAAATTTAAAAAAAGGGGGCCTTAAATTTTCTTTCATAAAAAAAAATTTGAAGGGAATTTGATCCATTGGGGGATTTGAACAACTTAATAAAAAAAAACCCTTCCCAATCCAAAATGCCCCCTCTACAACCCCCCCCCAAAAATAATGCCCCCAAGATTTTAAACCTTTCTATTCCCCCACTTTCTACCATTCCAAAACCCAAAATCCATATTCTTTACCCCTTTACATTTGGAAAAAAGGGAAAATTTTTATGGGCCCTTTCTTTTTTGGCATTAATAAAACAGTTTATAGAAGTTTCAAACCTTTAATACGTTAAAAAAAAACCCAACAAAACAAAAACCGGCTTTAATTTTTAAAAAAATACTTTTAAAAAAAAAACCCATGCATTACCCCTTAAGGGAAACCACAGTTTGGCAGGGGTTTTTGGGTTTTAAAAAATTTGGAAACCCACTTTTGGTATTTATATGGGGTTTTTCCTCGAAAGTAGGTGGGTTTTTAAAAACCCCCCCACATTAAAGTAAGTAGGTATTTTTGGCCACCCAATAGGTAATTTGGTTTTTAGGCACCTTTAATTTTTTTAGGGGGGGAATTAATATAAGTTCCCCAAGTGGGTTTAAAAAAGGAAATGTAGCCCCTTGGGTAGGTGGGTTGGTATAAAGCCCTTTTTAAAAGGGGTTGGTTTACTTTCCCAAAAAGAAGGGCCTATATCAGAAACCAACTAAATGAAGGTTCTTTTTTTCCCTCCCTACCTATACTTACTTTAGTCCCCCCCCCCCGGGGAGTGGGAAAATTTGGGCCCCCCCATTTAATTTGGTATTTTGGGCCCCCCCACTTTTTAAATGCAGGCTTTAAAAGGCCCCCCTCACTGGAAGGTAAAAAGCTATTTTTTAAATTTGGCAGGCATATATTTTTTTTTTTTTGGGTGTTTACGGGGGAAATTTTGCTGTATTGACATATCCCTTAAAGGGGAAAACGATACTCGTCCCCGGAACCCAGAGGGCCTTTTTTTATAAAAGCGGGGTTTTTAAACTTTTGAGAAAGGGGCCCAAATTTTTTTGGGGCCCCTTACAGAATCCTCTTTTTTTTTTTTGTGAAATTGGGATTTTCCCAGAAAACATATTTTTTTCACAAATTCTTTCAAAAGGGAATTTTGAACAAAATTTTTCTCTCACACAAATTGCCTCAAAATTCGTCAAAATTTTTTCTCACAAAAAAATTATCTCAAAAAACCCTGTTTTTTTCCCCCAAAAATTCTGTCACAAATTTTCTCTCACACAAATTGTCTCACAAATTCTGTCTTTCCCACAAATTCTGTCACAAATTTTGTCTCACACAAATTGTCTCAAATTTTTCTGTTTTTTCACAAAAATTTTTTTTTTTAAACAAATCGCCTCACAAAAAATTTTTCTCAAAAAAATTTTTCTTTCCACATTTTAATGTCAAAAAAATTTTTTTTCCTCCACAAAAATTTGTCTCAAAAATTCCCTTGCACCCCCTTTTTTAGGGTCACAAATTTTTCCACAAAATTTTGTCTTCAAAAAAAGGGTCATGGGGGACATTTTAAGGGGTACGGGTCCCATTTAAAGCCCCGGGGATTTCAAGGTAAAAGGTCTTCTTTGACGGAATCTTTCCCACCTTTCCCATTTTTTCTTCATCCGTAAAGGGACCATTATTGTTGGGTTTTCTTCGGGAAATTTCCAAATTTTTTCCTAAAAACCTCCCAAACCAATTCCACCCCTGTAAAACCCCCCCGGGGGGGTTTAAAATGGGGGGTTGAAATTGTTTTGGGCCCAATGGGGCCACATAATTCTATGGTTCTGGGGAGAGGAACAAGAAGTGGGTTCTGTGTTAAGCTCACTAGCTGAGTCCACTCCATGGGTGGGGGTCCCAATTTTGGTTAATGACTTTTTAGGGTTGAAAAAAAACCCCTTTTAAATATAAGATTTTTAATTTGGGGGGCCTTTTTGAAAGGGGGTCTTTCATTTTTTTTCAACTGGGGGGTTCCTTTTCCCAAATTGTAATCCCCAAATTAATAAAAGTAAAGTTTTAGTAGGAAAACAAAGGGGTTTTACAGTGGCAGGGGGTTTAGGGGGGCCCCTTTTTGGCACTTTTTAAAAGAGCCCGGGGGGGGGAAAAGAAACAAAAATACTTTATTTTAAAAATTTGCAAAAAAAAGCCCTTTTTGAAATTATTTTGGCCCAATTTAACCGGTTTCCTCCCCTTTTTTCCAAATACCCCCTCTTTTTTGGGGGTTCATAGCCCCTTCGGGTTTTTGCTATACTACAGATTTTTTTTGATATCCCCTGTTAGGCCCCCCAGCGCTGGTCGCTTTTGGCCCTAAAACCCTGTTCGATCCTCCAATTTTGGGTTTATTTTTTTGGTTTTGGCTAAGTTACGACCTGGTGTTTTCACGGGCCATCCCCTTTTTAAAACCGGGGTTCTACCGCCCCCCCAAAACCTCTTCCTACTGTTTAAATGCCCCCCCCGCCCAAAAAACCCCCAAACCCAAAATTACGCCCAATCCTACGGGCCACCAAATCCCCTCCCCCACTGCTCCTTTGGTTTCCCGGGGACATATCCCCCAACCCGGGCCCCCCAAGAAAAATTCCCACCATAGCCCCTTCCCCTCCCTCAAAACAGACTCCCCCATTAATTGGCAAAACCCCTTTAAACCAATTTCCCAATTTCCCCTCTAACCCCTTTTCTCCCCCCAAACCTCCCCTTTGGGGGCCCTTTTCGGGAAATTTTTGCGGTCTTTTATTTAAAAAATTTCCAATATACCCAATACTTGTTCTTTCCCCCAAACCCAACTTTTTCCCGGTCTACTGAAACCTGGCTGACCCCCTCTACACGTCCCCCCTGCCGCATTTCTTTTTTAGCGGCCCTCCAAAAAAACCCCACACCCCCTCGCCCTGGTAACAAGCAGGGGTTGGAGGGCGTCGGCCTCCCCCGTCTGCCCAACCTGCCCTTTGCCCCGTTTCCAACTCCTTTTCCCTAAAAATTTTCCCCCTTTTGGGAAGTGCATTCTTTTTCCGAAATCTACGCCCCCCCCCCCCCGCCCTCCAAGGGGCTATTTTTCTACCGGACCGCCGGGCCCTCCCCACTGCCTATCTTGACCATTTTGTTTTCCTGGTTTTCCTCCATTTTTTTTTCCAACGACACCCCCACTTTTTCTTAAAGGGGTGACTTTCAACATCCCAATAAACACCCCCCACTCTGTTTCCCAACAAACCTTTCACCCCTGCCCTCCAAAAAACTCCCCAAAAAGGAACCCCCAGGGGAGCCACTCACAAAGATGGGACACACACGGCCCTTTATCTTAAATGCCTTTTGCCCCCTTTTCTGACAACTCAAAAACTCTCCAACCCTATATCTGCCCAAAACCCGCCTACCCCCCCCCAAATATCTCCCCCCACCTGCCCCTCCTTTTCTCATACCCAAGTTACGACCCCGCGGGAAATCTACAAAACCTAAAACCCTTTAACAACTCTCTCTGACTTCTTTAACCTTTTTCCCCACTATCTCCTCATTAAAAATGACCCAGTCGGGGGCCAAACCCAATTTTTTAAAACCCAATTAAAAATCATCACCCCCCCTTTGGGGCCTCATGCCCCTCCCCCACACAAAGAACCCGAAAAAATTAAACGGGGGAAAAAACCCGGCAAAACGACTTTTCCAAAAAGCTGGGGGCGAGTTTCCCGGGAAATTCCCTTGAACGCCGCGGGAAAGGGAAAAACTCACTCCTTTGATGATTTGCCTTATCCCAAACACTCACTGCGGGAAAATTTAAGCCCGCACTGCCTCACCCAAAAAACAAAACTTTTTCCCCCACTTCATTTTCCCCTGTCCCAAACAACCCCCAACCCCCAAATTTTTAAAAAACCTTCAATATTAACTTCCCCCCGTCCCCCCAAAAACCTCCTCCCCAAATTCCCCCCCTTTCAGCCGTTGCCCTTTCCCAATCCCCCCCCTTTCCCTCCAGAAGATAAACCCCCCATCAGAGAAAGTTCAGCCCGCGGGTCCCCACCCCCCCCCCCTTACCGTTGAAACCGTCTTCCCCCCTTTTCTTGGGCATGGCCCACTTCATGAAAACCTTCTCCTCCTTAACGGTCCAAACCCCAACCCCCCACTACCTGTATTTGACCCATCCCCTTCCCACCCCAACCAAACCTAAAATGGCTTCCCCCATCCAAAAAATTAACCAAACCCCTTTAAACAACCCTAACCCGGGAAAACCCTTGGGCACCCTTCCTTTTTGCCTTAAAAAAAACTACAAATCACTAAAAATTTCCTAAAAAAAAAAAAAACCCTTTAAAACCCCTTTTCTCTGCCCAAAACAAACCCCCCTTTTCTAAAGGGCCCCCCCTTTTGTTTTCCAAACCCCTCGAGCAAAACCTATTTTTCGCTGTCCTCCCATTTTTCCCCCCAAACTCCCTTCTTAAACCCATTAAAATTTGGGTTTTCACCCCCCCAAAACTTACCGAAACCGCCCAAAAACCAAAGTAACTAATGATCTATTAAAAATGCAAAAACCCCTAAAGCCAAAACCTGTGCCCTCCTCCTAAAACCGCCCCCTCCCTTTTGAAAACTGTGGGCCATTCCCTTCCTGCTACAAATCCTCTCCCCCCTTTGGGGAAATCATTTTTTGGGGGCTTTTTCCCCGGGATCCCTTTTAACCCCCAATGATGGAACCTTTTTCGTTTTTAAATTTTTTGCCCCCAAACCTCCTCCCCCCGGCCCCTCCGGGTTTGGTGTCCCCCCAAGGGGGTCAGCCCGGGGTTCCACTACTCTTTTTTCAAATTTACCCCTCGGGCCTCGGTAAAGCTCAAGCCTCACTTGGGCTTTCATTCCCACCTGTATGTTTGTGTTTACCCAACTCTACTCTCGGGCCCCAAAGAGGGTCTTCTCAACTCTCCCGGGATCCCGGGATTTCTTTTTCCCCCCTTTCCTCCTTCTTTCTTAAAAGTCTCCAAAAAAACTAAATGGGAGAAAAAAAAAAATTCATCATCTTTCCCCCCCAAATCCAACTCTACCCTGCCCCTGATCCCTATTTAACATAAACGGCTCTCCCTTTCAAAAACGGGCCCCCCCAACAAGCCCGGCTGTTTTGGGGGGAAACCCTTTAGACTCTGCTTTATTTTTTCAAACCACACACCCCAAAAACCCTAACCTCTGCCGGGCCCCCCTTCCACCTGAAAAAAATCTCTCGCATCGCTCTTCCTCAAAAAACGAAAACTAAAAAAAATAGGTCCGTTGCCCTTTAATTTTCGCCAAGATTTAACTTGAAAAACTTTCCTTCTCAGGGCCCCCGGGTTTAGCACCCCGCTCCCCTCCAACCCTTTCCTTTTAACCCCTGCTGCCCCGTTTTACCCAAACCCTCTCCCCCTTCGCTACCCCCTCTGCCTTTTCCCCTCTCCAACCCCCCTTCACTGGTTTTCCCATTCCCAGCAAAATTTTTTTTAAAAGTACAAAACCATAAACCTAAAAAGGCTTTTCCATACCTCACCCCCCTTAAATCTCCCCCAAATTTTTTCCAAAAAACTCCCCCCCCCGCACCTCCGCCCCTCACGGCCCTTCCCCTTTCCTCTCCCCTTATCAGCCCCCTCCACACCGTCCCCAAATTTTTTCCCCCCGTGTTTTAAACCCAAACACTCTGGAACTAAATTTCCCCCAAAAAAAATCGGGACCTCCCCCATTTTGCCCAGTTTTAAAAAAGCAACCTGAAAACCCCATTTCTTCAGGCTTGCCTATAAAATTCCTAAATTTTCCTATTTCCCTTTTCCACAGACATGCCCTCCCCCTCCCTTCCGGTCTCTTTCCCCCCCTTGGGAAAGTTTGAAAGCCCTCGAAGGTGGGGTCCCTCCCTGTAAATCCCAAATTTAAAAAAACCCTTTTTTTGTACTTTTTGACTTATGAAATTTTTGTTAAACCCCCCCCTTTGTACACCCCCCCTGGTTTTCAAGGGCCCTTTTTTAAAAAAAATTTTAATTTTTTTTAAAAAAAAATAATAACAGTAGAACCCCATTTAAAACACCCCCCTGAATTAAAAAAATGAAAACGGGAAAAAAAAACGGGGGACTGGGGAAAGAGGGAAATGATGTATGAGAAAACCCTTTTTAAAGGGAAATAAAATTCCAACATTGTTTTACTTTCGTCTAGCCCAAGGGGGAATTTTGTTTTAAAAAAAACCATTAACACCCCCTTGGGAATAGGTTTGGACCCCCCGCTTTAAATTTCGTAAAAAAAGGTGGGTGCCTGCTTTGGGGGAAAGTGACATCAACCAGTTTTTCCTAAAAATTGCAAAAAAAACCTTTTTTCTAAATTTTCGGGAAAAAGCAGGAAAAGGGCCCCAAAAGCGGGGGTTAGGCCCAAATTTCGGGCTTTACGGGGCTTTTTCCTAAAAGGAATTTTGGCATCCCCCCATTTTTCCCAGGCTGGGGAAAAGGCTATCCAGAAAAACTGGGGAAAAAATCCCCTTAGTTGGCACCAGCTTTCCCCACAACAGGAAAAAAACCCAGTGCCAAATGGTGGGGGGGGAGGTTTTTCCGGGTTTCCAGCACAGGATAGGAAAATCCAGCACCCAAAGGGAAAAACTGAAAAAGCCGTGAGGGGGAGGTAAGAAGGAACATTTACCCCCCTCAGCACAAACTGCCGTATTGCCCCCCCAAAAGGGCAATTTCCCTTTACAAAAAGGGGGAAAAGAAGGGAACGCTAGGGACCCGGGCAGTGTGCAATTAGGAACCCCATGGCTATGGCAAATGGGGCAAAGAAAAAAAAAAGGGGAAAAATTAAATTTTAAAGAAAAAAACTTATGAAAACAAAATTGCCTCAAAATTTCCTTTCACAAAAATTTTGTCAAAAATTTTTTCTCTAAACCAAAAAAGGGGTTCCCCACAAATTTTCTCTTTCCCCAAAAATTCTCTCAAAAAATTTTTTGTCTCTCGGAAAAAATTAAATTCAAAAAATTCTGTCTTTCACATAAATTCTGTCACAAATTTTATCACACAAATTGTCTCACAAATTCTTTCACAAAAATTATTTCACAACTTTTCTCTCACACAAATTGTCTCACAAATTCTGTCTTTCACACAAGTTCTGTCACAAATTTTGTCTCTCACGCAAATTGTCTCAAAAATTCTCTCACAAATTCTGTCTTTCACACAAATTCTGTCTGTCACACAAATTCTGTCTGTCACACAAATTCTGTCACAAATTTTCTCTTTCACACATATTAGTCAAAAAAATTTTTCCCACAAAAAATCGTTCCAAAATTCTTTTTTCACAAAAAATTAGTCACAAATTTTGTCTCATACAAATTTGTCCAAAAAAAATTTTCTGGGGGACCAGGGGCTTTGGTAAAAGGGTTTAAAATAACCCTTAAGAGCTAAAAAAAAGGAAGCCCTAAATAAAAAATTGTTTAGGGTCAGAGTAATTTTTTGGGGGGATTTTTGCCAAAATTTCATTCAGGCTATTTGAGTTTGGGTTGAATTTGACATCGATCCAAATCACAACACTAATCCTAATATAATGTAAGTCCTTTATGACTAGGTTCACGACCCTGGCTGTTATCACCATCAACGGGGAACGGCTGCACAGTCAGCCCTGGGGACCTAGAGACCCCAGGTTGCCGTGTAACAACCCAGTGATAGGGCACCCTGTGGCTGTCCGAACTGCTGGTCAGATGACCAGATTAAATGTTTGAAATTATGAATATTTAATACATACAAAGTGAAAAAAAAAGAAAAAAGTAACAAAATTTCTCCCTTCATGAGATTTTTTTTTAAAAAAAATTTAAAAAACATAAAAATGAAAAAAAAAAAGAAAAAAAATAAATAATAAAACAAAAATAAATTATTAATAAAAATAATTGTGCATACATTACACACACATATTAGATATCCATATGACCGTAATAACCTGTAGAATTAATCTAACAAGTTACTAAGTGTGAAATGAGAAGGCGTATAAAAAAATGGAAAAAAAAAATTTTAAAAAATGGGAAAAAAAAATCTGCAATTATTTATAGGTGAACTTAAACTATTCCCCATAAAGTACAACTTGTCTCGAATAAAACGAGGCCTCATACAACTGCGTCATTGAAAAAATAAGAATGTTACAACTATTGAAACGCAAGGAGGCAAAAACTAAAAAAATGTTCTGGTCATTAACTACTTTTCAGGCGTTCGGCTTCAGGGGTTAAGGAGTAAAACATGAAAAAAAGGTGAAAAAACAAAAATAATCTTTAATGCTGGAACATTAGTAAAGCTTCTTCTTCATCTTCCGCCTCATCTGTGTCGTCCTGGTCCATGTCTGTTATTACAGAAAGGCATAGATGACGGATGAGGAGAAACTGAAAGAAAAACTCCAGTCAATGCCCCGTATTCCTTTTTTGTCACCCTCATTGTTCTGATGAGGAAATCTGTGCAAGCTCAACCCAAAACTGAACTTACCCTGTGAAAGGGATAAAGTGCAAGGAGATCATAGAAAACTAAAAAGTACACAAAAGATAACATAAGAAAGCAGGTTTATCTACAATGCACGGTCATTGTAAGGCAAGAATTTCCCTTATCAAGCAAGTTATTGGCCAAAAGAATAGAGAAGAGGGAAAAACCGCAAAAACCACAAAAACTAAAAAGCAAAAAAGAAAATTGGATTCTACCAGATTCTTCCATTAGATGGCGCTCAGCACACTTCACAGAAAGCCACACTGTGTACTTTACAGAATCATGCTCTATCAATTCTTTGAAACAGAAATTTACCTTTTGCTTCCAGCGTTTACATATCCACTAATCACTTCTCCTCTTACTGCTGACCATAAACTAAACTGTCTGACAGCAGAAACTCATGTAAACTTAAATACTGCAATATTACTGTATTACAGTACAGATATAATAATATACAGGAGATTCCCAGGTTATACCAGCATGCTCCATATCACTATATACAGGAGATCCCCAGGTTATACCAGCATGCTCCATATCACTATATACAGGAGATCTCCAGGTTATACCAGCATGCTCCATATCACTATATACAGGAGATCTCCAGGTTATACCAGCATGCTCCATATCACTATATACAGGAGAATCCCAGGTTATACCAGTATGCTCAATATCACTATATACAGGAGATCCCCAGGTTATACCAGCATGCTCCATATCACTATATACAGGAGACCCGGTTTATAAGCATGCCCTTCACTATC
>JAODAL010086965.1:0-10082 GCA_025379985.1 Phyllomedusa bahiana | reverse complement strand
ACATTTTTTGGTTTTAAGGAAAGTTGTGATGAACACATGGTGAGGGAAGGAGAGAGGCGCAGATGGGGGATAAGATTCTCAGGGCAATAACTGGTGGTAACCCCAGGATTAGATGGCTGCAGATAGACAGCAATACTGAACATGGTAATAGGGTTTTTTTTGTAAGCCTAATCACGGTTCAACACAAGGCCCCGGCCATCCGGCCCTTTGGGCCTTGTTTTATCCGGCCCGGCACTTTTGATAACGGGTGCTCCGCGCGCTGCTCCCCTCATGAGACAGAGCAACAGCACAGCAGCACAGCTCAGTGAGCTCAGAGGGCGGGGAGAAAGCTCCTGCACATAGAAGCACAACTGCCTGGCTCCGCCTGCTCAGGCTCCGGCCACCCCCCTGCGGCCCGGACGCTTGACTGGGATTTCCCCTGTCTGGTAAAGATCCCTGCTCCTCCCGGAGGACCAATCACTGAGGCTGGTAAGTGGCTTCACTACTGGGGCCTTACCAGCTCGGCCCGCGGGCCTTGTGTTTGACACCTGTGTTCTAGGCAGTGCAATGTTAGAGATACTCGCTCTCTCTGTCCAGTCCTCGTACTGCCTTCAGAAGGACCTTGGATGTATTTGTGGATAGCCAGAGTACCTGGCCTGTGGTTAGCATGCTACAATGCCACACTTAGTGACTTCTAAGTTAGCCTGCCTCCCCCTCCCTGGGCCTCCACCATCTAGCCCCCCTATCTCCCCTCTGGACCTCCACCATCGGGCCTCCCTCCCCCTCCTGGGCCTCCACCATCTAGCCCCCTACTCCCCCTCTGGGCTCCACCATCTGGCTTCCCCCCCTCTGGGCCTCCACCATCTGGCCTGCCTCCCCCCTGGGCCTCCACCATCGGGCCTGCCTCCCCGTCTGGCCTCCACCATCGGGCCTGCCTCCCCCCTCGGGGCCTCCCCCATCGGGCCTGCCTCCCCCTCTGGGCCTCCACCATCTGGCCTGCCTCCCACGCTGGCCTCCACAATCTGGCCTGCCTCCCCCTCGGGCCTCCACCATCTGGCCTGCCTCCCCCTCGGGGCCTCCACCACTGGCCTCCCCCCCCTCGGGGCCACCACCATCTGCCTGCCTCCCCTCTCTGGCCTCCACCATCTGGCCTGCCTCCTCTCGGGGCCTCCCCCATCTGACCTGCCTCCCTCTCTGGCCTCCACCATCTGACCTGCCTCCCTCTCTGGGCTCCACCATCTGCCTGCCTCCCCCGGGGCCCCCCCATCTGGCCTGGCTCCCCCTCTGGGCCTCCACCATCTGACCTGCCTTCCCCTCTGGGCCTCCACCATCTGGCCTGCCTCCCCCCGGGGCCTCCACCATCTGCCTGCCTCCCCCTCTGGCCCCCCACCATCTGGCCTGCCTCCCTCTCTGGCCCCACCATCTGGCCTGCCTCCCCCATGGGCCTCCACCATCGGGGCCCCTCCTCCCTCTCTGGCCTCCACCATCGGGCCTGCCTCCCCCTCTGGGCCCCCACCATCGGCCTGCCTCCCTCTCTGGGATCCACCATCTGACCTGCCTCCCTCTCGGGGATCCACCATCTGGCCTCCTCCCTCCTCTGCCTCCACCATCTGGCCTGCCTCCCTCTCTGGGCCTCCACCATCTGGCCTGCCTCCCCCCCTGGCCTCCACCATCTGGCCTGCCTCCCCCCCCTAGGCCTCCACCATCTGACCTGCCTCCCCTCTGGGCCCCACCATCGGGACCGCCCCCCTCTCGGGGCCGCCACCATCGGCCTACCTCCCGCTCTGGGCCTCCCCCACCTGGCCTGCCTCCCGCCATGGCCTCCACCATCTGGCCTGCCTCCCGCCAAGGCCTCACCTCTTCCTGATTACCATCAAAGGCTGATTGAAACAGAAATACTGTACAAATGAAACTACTCCTTAATAGCTCTTTTAACTGTTAAGGAGAAGTATACATTTACACATTTCTAAAATTAGGTCGGCCCTTTAAGGACGCCATGGCCGATTTTGGCCCCCGGCAAAAACGATTTTGACACCTCTGGCCTAGATACTTACAAGAAAAGACTCCTCCAGCCCCCCGGGCCCCCTTCCCGGGTTTTTTCGGTTTTTTTCAATACCTTGATTCAATCTATTACTTTTATATTGGTTCACTTTTCAGATATGGTTTACACTCTACATGGCATACTGACCCAAATGGCGACTTACCCAAGCTAAGTAATTTAAAACAAACCTATTTGGGGTTATTGATATAAATTCGTGGCCAGCCCAGCAATGGGGGTTCAAATAAGCCAAAGAGGGATTTCTACAGGGGGAGAATTCAGGGCACAGCTTCAAAAAAACAAAGGGGAATCATTCAGACAGAGATTGGGAGAAACTATGCATTCAACATACCGAACACACAAGCAATTTTACAGTACATATACGCAAGACAAATGATGGGAGGGGTAGTCCACTATTCCAAATTCCCAAAATACCAGAACCAGCACAGCTATTATACATAACGCAAGACAAATGAGGGGGTTATCCATATTCACAATTCAACATACCTGTGAAGAATGAAAAAGATCTTCCCTTGCTTTAAGGCCGGGGTCTCAATCAATCAAGTTTTGGTTTATTTCAGATACCTTTATTCAGATCATTCACTTTCATATCTGGTTCACTTACAGATATGGTTCACTACTCTACATGGGTTACGACCCAAATGGTCAGACTGACCCAAGCTAACTAATTTATACTATCCTATGTGGAGTTCATGATATAAATCAGTGGGCCCAGCTGCCAGCAATGGGGGGAGTTACAAATAAGCCCAGCCAGAGGAGATGCAACAGGGGCAGAATTCAGTCCCCTAACAATACAAATAAACCACAGGGTAATATCAGGGCAGAGATTGGAAAATCTATCATTCAATAACCAGAACACAGCACAGCAATTATACATAAACACAGAAAGACAAATGAATTGGAGGTGTAGTCCACTATTCACAATCAACCATACCAGAACACAGCCAAAAACAATTATACATATACAGCAGAGACAAATGATGGGAGGTGTAGTCCACTATTCACAATTCAACATACCAGAACACAGCACAGCAATTATACATATACAGCAGAGACAAATGATGGGAGTTGTAGTCCACTATTCACAATTCAACATACCAGTACACAGCTCAGCAATTATACATAGACACAGAGACAAATGATGGAGGTGTAGTCCACTATTCAAAAATTCAACATAACCAAACACCAGCACAGCAATTATACAATACAGCAGAGACAAAATGGGAGTTTAGTCCACTATTCACAATACAACATACCAGTACACAGCACAGCAATTATACATAAACAGCAGAGACAAATGAAAGGAGGGGTAGTCCACTATTCACAATTCAACATACCTGTGAAGAATGAAAAAGATCATGACATTTGCGTTAAAGGCTCTGGGGTGCTCAATCAATTAAGTTCGGTTTTATTTCAGATACCTTGATTCAGATCTATCACTTTCATATGTGGTTCACTTACAGATGTGGTTCACTACTCTACATGGCTATACTGAACCAAAATATATTATAGTATATACAAGTGCTTAAGCTTTACTGTGTGCCTACCTTTTTAATGGTATTATTAAAAGTTATATTTTATAGTTTACCCCATATCTAATTATGTGTATGCAATGTCCCATCACAGGCCTTTATGTGGGGGAAACAGGGCTCAGCCAGCACATGACTCACATAGATTCACTATTAATACAGCAGAACTGAATCTTCCAGGGGCAAAACATCTTCTCCAGAGATGACCATTGTATTGAAGATCTGAAAAATTATGGTTTTAATGGGAAAACTTTAAGACGCAGAGGGAGAGAAAGGAGTGGGAATTTTAAATTAATGCAAAAATTTCAGACTCTGCAAAATGGAAATATTCATGCCACTTTATGTCGAACTCTGAGTGAACAGTGATGGTCACAAATAAACGGCCTGATGGCTCTAGATAAGACGCAGGAAAAAACTGACCCCCTCTGTCACGCCCACAAGTTCCAGATAGTTGACTGCTTGACCTCTGTAAATGACTTTCTGCTTTATATTGCATTTTTTTATTGTTAAGAATTCCTAAGATTCTTTTGAAGGTTCAGGTCTTTTGTGAAAATAAAAAGTCGTAAATTTTTCAATTTCTTGTATAACATCATGTCTGAAAAAGGGAGCTAGTCTCCCCAAAAGCTCACCATCAAATATACTCAGTTAGCCTCTAAAAGGTATCGCCTGATTTCTTCACTCTTCTACTACTTTCTATGGCTAACACGGTACAACATCATACTACTAATAGTTTACCCCAGTGATTCATAAGTGTTTTTGTAAACTATTCAAAGATATTGGTATTGAGGGGTTGCCTTTTATTACCTCTCTCATTATTTACATACTGAAGCAGAGCATGATCCCCTACCTTCAGAAACTTGCCCACAGGGCAGTATTCCAACATGATAACCACCCCAAACACACCTCCAATATGACCACTGCCTTGCTAAAGAAAATAAGGGTAAAGGTGCTGGGCTGGCCAAGCATGTCTCCAGACCTAAACGCTATTGAGCATCTTCAAACGGAAGATGAAGGAACACAAGGTTTTTAACATCCACAAGCTCTGTGAAGTCATTAGGGAGGAGTGAAAGAGGATTCCAGTGCCAACCTATGAAGCCCTAGTGAACTCTTTGGCCAAGAGATATTTGTGGCCCCTTTAGAAATTAAAACAGAAATTCAGTACAGAACATCCATAAACATGAAAATTTCTTCTTAACCTCAATGGAAAATCCGCATTAGAAGCTCATACCATGCCTATTTTCAGTGGTTGGTTTTTCGTATTTCACCCATACAATGTGTGGAAATTTACTATTGATGTCAATTGGGATGGCTAAAAACCTTGTTTAAAACAAAACTCAAACATTTGCATGTGGTTTTGAACACAGATTGGTGTCCAAAAATCACATAGAAATGAATGAGACTTGTTTCTGACTGTAAACCACGAGTAACAAAATAACCCCAAATCTACATGCAATAGTATGTAAAATACTCATTGAAAACTGAATTGTCCAGAATCTGACGAGTAAAGGACGTACCCGTATAGATGACAGCATTTTTCTGTGAAATGTATATGAGACAGTTTAAGTATAATTTTGGCTTAATTCTGGACACATGTCTAGCATCAAAATGTCCTCTTTATTTATTACTTATTCTCAAACAATTTTTTAGAAGTCTATAAAAGTCATATCAGGTCCAAAAGCTCCTAATCTATTTTACTTCTCTGGTTACTAATCTAACATTGATAAATGTACTTTTGTGTCTATTTAAGTCTGAGCTTCAAAATATCTGAGTACTTGTATACATCTTGTCTTATTATGTCATGAGATAAGCTTAGCTGCCGGTGCCTCAGGATTTTCTATTTTTGGAGAAAACAATGAAGTGAAGATGTTGACTCATTGGCATGCATTATTTACAATCTTTTCATGGAGTCAATTACAACAGGGACAAAGTATGAAAAAGAAATCCGGTTGCCATAAGTTAGGATGCATAAGCCTAGATTTGTTGTGTTTAGTCGGTTCAAGTGGAAAAACGTTATTTTCTTTAGGTTGCTAATGTGTCACATCAGTGCACAGCTAACATTAGTATTTGAAATCAATAACTCTTTTATGATAAATAGTGGAAGGTGAAACATTAGTGCTGCTCTTCAGATTTGTGTTCAACACGAACTGAACGTCATTAATCCAAACAATAAACTAGTAGTCTGCCAGTCACACTGGCAGAATAAGGTACAGTGCCAAGCAAGAGAGTAACAATGTTTTGAACTTTTGACTTTCAGGCTCCATATCTCACCGTCTAATACAGCTTTGAACATGAGACTACCGTCATTTTATAGACAATCACCTTGGCTATCTTATACATAAATTTGACTTGCAAGTATGTAGCACATGCTTAGTTCTGCAGATTCTTGTCATGTAACTGCATTGTTACTGTTTTGCTCCTGGAGGTGGAACAATCTTTTTCTTCTTGTATACTACAAATTACAACCTGTTCTCATGTTCCCTAATAGCATAGTGTGTTATTAGGCGGAGTCCCAAATGAAAGGTCACTAATTCGAGCAGCCATGAAGATTTCCCAAGACAAAGAGAAGCAGCATCATCCAGCTCATCAATAGTGGTCTCTCAGCCAAGAACATTGCCAAACTGCATCATGTGAGGCCCTGACAGTTGGAAGAATGTTAGATGACATATGTCTATCCATTCAAAAGCCAAGAGGTGGACGACCAGGCAAAATATCAGAGTCAACAAGTCGCTCATCACAAGGTCTATTAGTTCTGGCGCAACAAACACGGCAATGGAAGCGGCTCGTATGCTTCATAAGAGTGAGATCACAGATATCCATGCACATTACACAAGTCTGGAATGGGAGCCGGGAAAATGGTGAAGACTTGATTTCAACATCATCATAAAAAGCATTGGCCCGAGTTTGCAAAAAAGTAGGAAAAGTGGAAGATTAGAAATGTGTAATTTGGAGTGATGAGACAAAAGTCACTGGGCTCTGATGGGTGCAAGACATGCTTGAATTTGATCCAGAGCATGCCCAGGAGGATTCAGACAGTGTTGAAAGCCAAAGATGGATTTACAAAATGCTAGCAAAATAATAAAAATAAAAAATTAGATTTTTAGGAGCAGAACAGTAACAAAGCAGTTACATGACAAGAATCTCTAACTAAGCATATGCTAAACAGTTGCAGGTCAAAGTTATGTATGAGATAGCCAAGATGATTGTCTATAAAATAATGGTAGTCTCACGTTCAAAGTTGCATTGGATGCTGAGATATGGAGCCTGGAATCAAAAGTTCAAAACATTGTTACCCTTTTGCTTGTCAGTGTGTATTTGATGGTGGCTATCTCATGATTTCTGACCCAAGTGACTCCTTACTACAACCACATATAGTAGAGGTGGTGGCAAATCTTTTTGATCTTTTCTAACAGTCCGTGAGATTTATACAGACAAACTAGACAGCAATTTTATTACACTTCAAATAAGACAGCCACCTTTATATGTGGTTACTGCTTCTTCACTGAATAGGATCACCAGCCATCTGAAGGGTTGCTTTATTTTTTAAATAGAATAACTGCTGCCCTATAAAAATAAAAAAAAATCTACTTACCTCCCCTCTCACCCTGGATCCAGTGCTGTGCCGTCCTCACTCTCCTTCAATTTACCGTTATCTTCTAGTCTTCTGTTGAACAGGACGTCACTGCTGCTGTGTCTTGTTGACTGCAGCGGTCATGTGCTAGTGATTAACATCATTGTTCAGAGCACTCACCTCCAAATGGTGAAGTCAGCCAATGGCACATGACCACTGCATACAGTCGGCAGCTACTGCGATGACGTCCTGTTCAACAGAAGACTGGCGGATGGTGAGGACGGCGCAGCACTGTATCCAAGGTAAGAGGAGAGGTAAGTATAAGTTTTTCTATTCCTTTAGGTCAGCAGTATCCTATTTAAAAAAAAAATTATAAATACCTGGTCAACCGCTTTAAGTTAAGAAATTCTTAATGGGGCTATTTATTTATTCCTCAATAAATACAAATTTGATAGATAACACACCATTAGATCACAGTACATAATTATATCTTAACTTTTCAATACTTTTCAGTGGCTTTTCTTGTGATCTAAGATCATATAACATGAAAAGCCATGATATCATGGTCCAGTTAAACTTTGCTACATCTATAAATGACCAAATCTACTTTTTTTTTACTTATTTGTTTGATTCGGTTCCCTTTAATCTACATATAGAACTCATGTAAAAATCCAATGTAGTTTTAGGTTAAATGTATGAAAAAATATGTAAAATTCTGAAGAGTTCACAAACTTTCAAGAACCTCTGTATAATGGTGGGAACACAGAGGTCCACAAACTTACATTAGTCTTAACATATAATACCAGGCCAATTATGTGGAAGATTTGGCCAAATATCATGAGCATTGTATTTGTAAACCATCCTTATTAGTGAAGGGCATGTGGCATTGGTGGTCTAGTAATGCCTCTCTACAGTACAGTGCAGTACTACATGTTCTATACTGCTTTTTTTCTTGTGCACTGTGTATGAAGTGCATGACCCAAAGAAGCTCCTGTCCTCAGAGTAGAAACTGATTTCCAGCTTCCAGCAGCTCTTTCTGAGTGTTTTACGTAAGGACTTGTTTTATCTGTTTTAAATATCTATGTGATTTTCTTTAATAATCATTTTGCCTTATGTTGGGTAACATTTTGTGGACTCAGAACCAATTACCAGTTTTCCATAGATTTATGGTTTCAACATACAACGGTCATCTTGGAACCAATTAATATTGTATGTTAAGGGAGCACTGTAATTAATTAAAGGGGTTTTATCGTTACAAAGATCATGTCAAAGATTATGAGGACAGTAAAAATAAGCACTTTTGTAATTGGGTTGCATTACCTCAGTCACTTGGTTTAGCAGATATGAGCTTTCCTGTAAATCTGTATTCTGTTTCTGCTGGTTGGGACATGCCCCCTGGTCGGGTCCTGCCCCCCTAGGCACGCCCCCTGCACTGTGATTGGCTGCCTGCACACTCTGTGTTTTCTCCCCTCTGAGCTGTTAAAATTGATAGTGAATCCAAGGTCTGCTGGCTCTATACACATCTCCCAGCTCTACGGTGAATGATCTGGGCAATTACTGCCTGTTTAAGTCACAGATCCCCTCAAATAACACAGTATTATAGAGTCTCATGCCTGTTAACAGGGAGAGGGAGGAGGGGAGGGCAGTGTGCATTGCTCCATATAACTCAGTCTGTTGCCTGGTAACCGAGGTAAAGGGGGACGGGGCAGTGTACACTCCTCACATGTCTCATCAGTTCAGGCTGTGTGTATAACTGCATATAGCACAGCAAGGAGCTTGTGGAGTCAACCTGCAGGAGCAGCATGCTGGAGGCTGTATAGCTGTTCTCTGCAGACATCCTTCTGCTTCTACTGCAAATACAGAATGATGATGTCACAGTTCTTCAGTGAGGAGAAACACGCCTCCTGGGAGGGCAGAAACGCCTGCTGAGAGAAGAGACTCGCCCCTGGATTTCAAATTCAATCTCAGAGAATTAGATGAAGAACCCGAACAGTTCAAACGATAAAACTCCTTTAAAGCAATGTTACATTAAGTAGGAATAGAACCCCAAGCATGTGGGCAGATAGTAGTAATGGTTAAATGAGGACTAATTACTGAAATGAATTATCTATTCTATTTGCATTATAACAGCAGATCACACGGTTCTCGATTACAAAGGCAGTGTCAGTCTTTTCAGCATACAATACAATGCTTCATGTATGTTGTGAAAGCTTTTTATTGCAGCAAATTACATGTCATATCCAGGCTGAAATTCAAACAATTTACAGATAGGGATCAAGTCAAATGAGGTATTTTCACTACAATTGTGTGCACTTTGTTTTGACAGTTTAATGAGGAAGTCTTGTCAAAGCAAATGCACCTCTTTACTTACGCAAAGAGATAATATGTGTTGGATGAATATTCTCTTCACACATCTCACTTCTGAGACTTGACACAAACATTTTCCTAGGATCAGACTAGAGTAAACACATCTTTAGAGCGCTGCCTTCCCACCCCTGATTTGCATCTCACACAAGTAGCTGCTGATTGTGTGGAGAAGAGGGCTCAATGTCGGTGCTTGCTTCAGTGTTAATAAAACTGCAAAACAAGATGCTTGGGGGAACCTAAGAAGCTTATGACAAATATGTGATCTGAATTTAATTGCTAAATAAATGTGCACAACTTGTGTAAAAAAACTATCTATTTATAGAGACCCTCTGGTTTGTAGGCACTTGGCATTAAGTATTGGTGGAAGGCATAGGTCATAAACAGGGGCGTAACTACAGGGGTAGCAGGGGTAGCAGTTGCTACGGGGCCCAGTGGCTTGAGGGGGGCCCCGGGGCAGCTGCTATCACCTCTGCTACCCCTGTGATGCAGCTCTGGGCCCGCCGGCAGTGAACACAAATTCACTGCGGGGGGGCAGGCTGCGGGGGGGTTTTGTTGGCAAAGGGGGGGGCCCCCCCCGCCC
>JAODAL010086964.1:0-10082 GCA_025379985.1 Phyllomedusa bahiana | reverse complement strand
TTATATTCCCGTTCATCCTGTACTTTTCTATCCTTGTGGCTCCTATTGTCACCCTCACCAAGAAGGGCTTGCTTATCGACCCCTAGAGCAGACAAAGCATTCTCTCAGATGAAATTGCTTTTCCTCTATCACGATGCTCCATCATCCAGACCTGGAGATACCTTTTTACTTGGAAGTTGATGCCTCCTCAGTCAGTGCCAGAGCTGTCCCCTACAAAAAGGTTTCCCGGGGGAAAAATTCTTTACCTTGGGGTTTATTTTTAAAGAGTTTCTCTCCTGCCAAGAGGAACTAGCCCATTGGAGACAGAGAGCAGCTGACCATTAAATTGGCTTTGTAGGAGTGGGGATACCTGCTTGAGGGTGCTCTACAGATACAGATCAGATAAAAATCTGGAGTATCTCCAAACTACACAGCACTTAAACCCTCACTAAGCTCAATGGTCCTTGTTCTTCTCCTGCTTCAACTTCTGCCTCCACTCTCAACCAGAAGTCAAAAATGTCAAAGCAGATGCATTACCTGACGCCTTCTGATGTCTCAGACTCCATACCTAACCCACAGCACATAATATCCTGAAACTCCTTATCACCGCTGCACCGGTAAAACTGTGTGAAATTCCTCCAGGAAAGACATATGTGTGTACAGTTCTAATGAAACAAATACTGTCCTTGGGAAATTCCTCTCACATCGCCAGTCACTCAGATGTCTGCAAATCCCTCGACATTGTCTCCCAACACTACTGTTGGCATTTTCTTGCACAGGATGTTTAGGACTTTGTCGCTGCATGTCCTAATTGTGCCCATAATAAGAGTTCTCACTAGAAGCTTGCTGGCCTCTGCCTGTGCCCAAAACGCCTTGGACTCACATTGTCACAGTTTTTTGTTATGGGTCTGCAACTTTCCTCAAGCTGCTTGGTACTCTGGGTCTGGACCCCCTTCTCTAAGAGTGACCCAACCCCTTATGCTCTTACCATTGTGGCTGAGTTGGCTTCCTTCTTCCTTCTCCACATTTTTTGTTTACACAGAATGCCATCTCATATTGTCTCTTACAGAAGGGTGCAGTTTACCTCCCAATTCTAATGGGTTCTCTGTTCCAAATTTCAAATCAATCTGTCTTTGACATGCCATCCCCAGACTAATAGCTAAGTGGAACAGGTGAACCAGATTTTGGAAGCAATCTTTGTCTCTCTGTGTCGGAACAGCAGAAATTATATCCTGGAGTATCTCACTGAAAATAAATGTATAATGACTTTCCAACATGGGTTTATGAAGGAGCGGTCCTGTCAAACTAATCTCTTCAGCTTCCATGAGGAAGTTAGTTCTAGACTGGATCGTGGTGAGGCATTGGATGTTGTATATCTAGATTTTTCTAAAGTATTTGATACTGTGCCACATAAAAAGTTGGTAAGTAAAATGAGAATGCTTGGACTGGGGAAAATGTCTGCAAGTGCGTAAGTAACTGGCTCAGTGCTAGAAAACAAAGGGTGGTGATTAATAGTACATACTCAGACTGGATCCCTGTTATTAGTAGGGACCACAGGGGTCAGTATTGGGCCCTATACTCTTTAATATATTCATTAATAATCTTACACATGGGTTGCATAATAGAATATCGATCTTTGCAGATGATACTAAGCTCTGTAAAGTAATCAACACAATAGAGGATAATGTGTTATTGCAAAGGGATCTGGATAAGTTGGAGGCCTGGGCAGAGAAATGGCAGATGCGGTTTAACACAGATAAATGCAATGTTATGCACATGGGGAGGAAAAATCCATTCCATGATTACATGTTAAATTGAAAAATGCTGGGTAAAAGTGACATGGAGAAGGACTTGGGAATCCTGGTGGACAGTAAACTTAATTGTAGCAGCCCGTGTCAGGCAGCAGCTGCCAAGGAAAAAGGATTATGGGATGTAATAAAAAGGGGCATAGATGCACATGATGAGAACATTATTCTCCTATTAATGTTAGACCACATATGGAATATTGTGTACAGTTTTGGGCACCAGTTCACAGGAAAGTCATTGTAGAGCTTGAACAGAAGGACTGGGTGGACTGCGATACCCAGAAAGATTAGCAAGATTAGGGTTATTTAGTTTAGAGAAAAGATGGCTTCGGAGGGACATAATAAATATGTTTAAATATATTAAAGTTCAATTCTATCTCAAGATTTATTTATACCCAGAGTTGTATCTAGAACAAGGGGGCATCCTCTATGTCTTGAGGAACAAAAGTTTCTACATAAACATAGAAAGGGATTCTTTACTGTAAGAGCAGTGAGACTGTGGAACTTGTCATGGTGAATTCAATAACTGCGCCAGCCCCCTTGCCCGCAGGTGTTCCGGCGCAGGTGCCGCGGCTAGCCGCGACCATCCCCCTGCCATCCCAGGTCCTGCGCCTGCTCACTTACCCGTCCACGCTCCAGTGTACGCTGCTCCTGCATGTCCCGGCCGCCACGTGCGTACCCGCTTCCCTATGTGCGCGCGATGGCTGGTCTGGATTTAAAGGGCCAGTACGCAGTTAATTGGCGTCAATTGCCGGCTGCTGGTCCCTATATAAGGAATACGCCCCCAGACACTCTCTGCCAGCCTGTTGGTGGGCGTTAGCCTAGTTCTGAGAGTTGGAAAGTCTGTCTGATTTACCGTGTACCAGTCCGTTCCGCTACGTTTCCTGGACCTTGCCTGTTTTGGCCGCCTGGCCCTGACCGTCCTGCCTGTCTCTGACACGAATTCCTACTTCTCCCCCTCACCGCCGCCCGTCCTGACATTCTGCCTGTCCCCAACTACGCTTTTGGATTCCAATCCGTGCCTCGCAGTTACCCCGGCCTCCATCGCAGCAGTCACGTCAGCGGGTAGCGGACTGGAGCCTCAAGCCGTAGCAAGTCCATCCGCTTTGCGGGGCTCGGTTGAATTACGGGGGCTACTTAGACGCCGCTCCCTGGCGTGGCTTAACTATCATCGCTTGCGGTGGTCCAGCAAATCCACCGAACCCTTACAATAACAGAGTTCAAAGAAGGGTCTAGATGCATTTCAAGAGCGTAATAGTATAACAAGTTATAGTGACTAGGATTCTGGAGGAGAGTCGTTGATCAAGGGATTTATTCTGATTGCCAGATTGAAGTCAGGAAGGATTTTTTTTCCCTAAAATGAGGACAATTGGCTTCTACCTCATGGGGGTTTTTGCCTTCCTCTGGATTAACACTTTAGCAAAATAGGCTGAACTGGATGGACGTATGTCTTTTTTTGGCCTTACAAACTACTACTACTAATAGTACTATAACTGGGTGGGACGGACTTACTGGGTGGAATTTGCATACAATAGTCATTCCAGCGAGTCCTCAAGAGATACCCCCTTCCACATAATTTTCAGCCACCATTCATGGCTCCCTCTCCCTCTTCCAGTCCTCACAGATGTCCCAGCAGTAAACACACAGTTATGTAACTTTCAGCTTATTTGGGAACAAGTCCTCCAAAGTCTTCAGCAGGCCAAAATCAAGAAATAGGCCAACAAAAAGCATAGGCCTCGGACTGTGTTCCATTCTGGTGATGTCTTGCTCTCTGCAAGAAACATACACCTCTGACTATCAATATTAAAACTGGTTCGTTACCTAGGGCATTTCCTCCAGCAGATTAATCTGGTGTTTTACAAGGTCAGCCTTCCCACATCTCTTCATATTCCCAACACGTTTTATGTGTCCCTTTTTAAATTGCTGGTCCTCAACCAGTATTCCCACAAGGCGATTGCCCCGACCGATTGGACATGAAATGCTCTCAGGAAAAGATCTACTATGTTAAGTTTGGAAGTGGTATGGTTCAGGAGAAAGGTCTTTTGAACCTCGGGAGAATGTGAATGCCCCCATGTTAGTTCAGTGGTTTCAAAAACTCCGGACTCAGAATAGGGTACACACTCCTCCACTTCCTTAGCAGAGCTTCATGTTCTGGGTTATCAGTCTAGAGGATATAATGTAATATCTGGTTGTGACGGCATTCTGGCTCTGTCCTGCCTTCTTCCATGCCGGTGTTCTTCCTCTGTTGCCACATCCTCCCGGCTGGCCACTAGGGGGTGCCCACTGGCTTGGATTTAAATGGCCAGTGCACGCCAACATTATTTCTCTCAATCAACCCCCTTTGACCCTGGGCTTTTTTAGGTCACTTCTCCCTATGTCCCACGTCCAGTTGTTGGTTTCCTTCCTGGTGTCAGTCCACCCCTGCACGTATTCCTGATCTGCCTACCTGTTGCTGAGTCCATTGCTATGTTCTGGTATCCTGTCCTTACCTGTCGCCTGTCCTGACCTTTTGCTCGTACCTTGACCTCATCTCTACCTATGCCACAGTACCACGCTACCCGGCTGGTCAGCTGTCGCCTAGAGAACCTACGTCAGAGGTAGAGATCGCAGCCAGTCCAACTAGCCTTGCAGCAGGTTCTGTTGAATACCTTGGGGCCTCTTTACACTCCACTCCTTGGCATAGGTTAAGCCAATGCTCCTAGGTGATCCAGCGGATCCACCTCCTGTCCTCGGTGCCTGAATCATGACAAGGAGTTTGACAGATGTCTTTGTATTCAACATGGTAAAACACCATTAAATCATCTTCTGAGTAACCATCTTGACCTATGAAGAAGTTTCCCCTTACTTCCTATAAACAGTCTTTGGAGGAATTCATGTCCTTTCCTTTGCATGCATCTTGCATCTAATGTCCATAATGGATAGCACGGCATAGCCAGATGTCGAGCTTCAGAAAGGGGACATGCCAACTCCTGAAACGACACATGACGTGCTGGTCTCTCTGCTCCGCATCTCGCTATGCCTCGCCATTGGTGTAGGAATATATATATACATATATTGTCACAGAGCGACCTTAGACGGTCGCATAGTGCTGCCACTAGATGTCGTACATACCACCAAGGGCATGGTCTCGCTGGGGGAAGCCAGGTGTTGTCGGTCAGCAACATTAGGTTGCTGACACTCGTGTGTAGTATGGCGGATTTCCAGCCATTTTTGGGTTGGCTTTCCCGGAACAGCTGCAGTTGCGTGGGTTGCTGTTCCCACGTTCCCATGTTCCCCGTGTTCCAGGACACGTTTTGGACACATCCTGGGGCCATATTAAAAAGCCTGTGACTACAGTGTTCAGGGGGGTGTGGTCACTGAAGTGGAGCAGCAGTGGAGCCAAGGTGAAAGGCTCTGGCCCCCAGAGGCTTGAGGAAGCCAGAACCAGTGGAGACAGGTTAGAGAGGCAAATATGTGTTAGTTAGTGGGTAGACGGACGAGGATTTTTTTTATGTTTTGGTTGTATGCCATGCTGTAAACCTGTGCTGGAATAAACAGGTGGAGTGTTAAGAAGAAGCCTTTGTCGGTGTGCGTATTTTGGAGTGCCAGTACGTTTTACAAAAAGACGGCATTCCCGGAGCTAAGTACCCCCAGGACTTGGTGGAGGATGCCGTGGGCATAATTGGCACAAGTTTAAAGTTGCTGCAGAAAAAATGTAAAGGGCCAGAGGCCTGTTTGTGAAGCAGTGCTTAAACAAGACTGTTGCTGTTAAGAGAGACTGTGTTGCTGCTGCATAAAATTTTTGGCCATGGAGGAGCTGGCTAAGTACCTTGTGGAGGCGACTGCCCAGCAGCGGAACATGATGAGTGTCGGGCCCAAGCAATTGGCTAAGCAGCGTGAAGAGATGACCAGGCTCTTGTGCGCAGTTTGAGACACAGCAGAAGGAAAACTAAGGCCATTAAAATAAGAGACCGCATGTCTGTGAAGGGTGGACTTACCACGATCAAGCGGCCTTGCTGGTGGTGTGCAGAGGGGCAAAACAGAACCGACAGCTGCCAAGCGTAACCAGCCCGAATGGTGCAGCGGATGCATGCAAGTAAGACATGTGCAATGAGAGTGATGTCCGTGGCGAGGGAGGCCATATCGTCCAACCCAAGAAGGGGTCCATTTCAGGAGAGATGGAGTTGCTGAGGGACTGCATGCATGCGTTGCAGGGGCAAAACAAACTGAATCAGTTTGAGCCTATCACGCCCAGCAAAGGGTTAACTGTGGAACAGGTGGAACTGCCAGAGTAAGATGGATGCTGCCATACCAAGGGCACCACTTCGTTCAACAGGAGACTGCTTCACCGTCCAGCAGAGGGAAGCCGTGTGGAGGTGCCACAGAGCAGAGAGTTGTGCTCCCGATTGTCCTCTCAGAAGGAGGCCAGAGAGGATGCAGTACCAGCATGGGCGTTCAGGTGGGTGCAGCCCCACCCCATGGCTGACATGGATAGGCAGAAGGAGACGCTCAGACTGAATTCAGACCCATTAGACTGAAGTGGGGGGGGGAACCTGTTCCTGTTAGTATGAAACAGGTTTTGAGACTATCAAGTCCATGTGGTCCATGTGGATGCATGTGGTTACCAGGGTGGGACTGTAGGTCATGTACATGATCTGTATGAGGACTTGGCTGGGCTAAACGGAGGCCCGAATATGCTGACAAGCCAGAAGGAAGCTCCTGAGAGCAGGGGACTTGCAGAGTCTGATGAACTTAATGGTTATGACATATATACAATGGTGTCTGTTGAAAATGCCAGTACTCTGCTGCGTCTTCTGTGGAGCACATGACCACAGGCGCCACGCAGCTGGTGTTTCAGTGCTGTCCGCCGGGCGCCCGCATCGTTCTCCTGTATGGCAGCAGCGCTCTCGCCACACAGCTAGATTGCAGGGACAGACAGCTCCTGCGATGTGGCACCCCCAAATCAGAGGAGCCACGGCCTTCCGACAGCAACAAGCTTTCAGCGCTGCCAGACTTATCCTGGAGGGAGATGAAGAAGCAGTGCATTGTGTGATAGGTCCCAGATAGCTGCTCTCCTCCGCGAGTTTTCTCTTCCTTGATGGATGGAACAGGGGGCAAGTGGTCATAGCATAAAAAAAATAAAATTTAAGGTGTTATAATGTCGGGCGGCAAGCTATGTTTAGACATTTACAGGCAGAGGATTCAGTGACTGACGCTCCCTCCGTGCTCACTGATTATGCATGAGAATCTAATCTGGCTGCACCGGACTACAGTGTGCGGAGCTCCAGTCATCTAAATCACTGTCTGTAATCATTACACGAGCCGCTGCTGCTCAGTAAGAACATATTTAAATATTTAAAAAAAAAATAATACAAAGACAAACACTAACCTCCTATTTCCCCATATTAATAGAATACTCAGTAAAAATTAAAACATAAAAAAGTTACACAAAATGAGTATCATCTGTAAGGGTATGTTAACACGGCGTCTTGCGTCCGTGTGAACATACACTTTTCATGATGCGTTCTGGGTCCAAACAGAACAGGACCCAGAGACGCAATCTATCAATTAGCTGTGACCTTTATCACTGCAGTCAATGACAGACACCGCAGGCGGCGTTCACATGGAGCGAGATCGCCGCTGCGTGTTTGCATCGCGTCTGTCGTGTCTGTCTTTCAGATGCGATCCAAGAATTGCATATGGAATTGTTTGAAAGACGACCCGACAGGCGTGAAGCAAACATGCAGCGGCAATCTCAGTGATAAACTCACTGCTAATTGTTAGATGCGTCTCTGGGTCCGTTCAGACGGACCTAGAGACGCATTGAAAAGAGAATGTTCACAACGGATGAAAGACTCCATGTGAACATACCCTAAGGGTATATTCACATGGCGTAAGTGTTGGCTGTACTTCAGGGCATAATTGTACTGCAATGCGCCTGAAGTACAGTCCACAATTATGGTAAAATCATAGCACTTATTGTGTGCTATGATTTTACAATGTATTCCCCAGGAAGGTGAAGCCGAATGGGGCCCAGCACAGCGCTGTGGGAAGTATGTGCTGTGAATGCACTCGAAGGGGATGTCCACATGGTGTTTTTTAATACATAAAGCATGTTGCGTAAAATGTATCAAACACATTACCCACAAGTGTGGTGCGTGTTTTCTGGACGGCAGAAACCGTTACCCTATAGTTTTAAATAGGGTTGGATTTGTATTATTGGATCAAGATTTTCATGGTCAGCTCTGTGATCAGATCAGATCTTAAAGTATACAAACATGCATGTAAAACACGCATCGTCTGAACGGATGATACATATTTTACAATTGCTTTTCAGTGTTAAAATATCACAAACATTTTTAATACAGTTTGGGGTCCATTTTTTAGTATGTAAAACGTACTCAAAAAAGTATTCAACAAATTAGGTGGGGGAAAGTGGGGGGTATTTTCAGTCACTGTCTGATGGGGATATCTGTCATGGGTGAAGGATTCAGTCACTATTGGTGGTATTTTTCAGTCACTATTAGTCAACTATTGGTGATATTGTTGCGGTATTTTTTCAGTCAATTTTTGGGTGATTTGTGGCGGATTATTCAGTCACATGTGGGGATAATGTGGCCGGTATTTTTCAGTCAATTGTGGTGATGATATGTGGCGGTATTATTTAGTTTATATGTGGTGATGATATGTGGCGGTTTTCGTCACTTGTGGTGGTGATTGTGGCGGTATTATTCAGTCACTATGTGGTGGTGATTGTGGCGGGATTATTCAGCCATATTGGTGGTATTATTCGGTCACTATGTGGGGTGATTGGGGGTATTACAGTCACTATGTGGTGGTGATATGTGAAGGTTTATTCAGTCATTGTGGGGGATGTTTGTGGCGGTACTTAGTCACTATGTGGTGGTAAAAGTGGTGGTATTATTCAGTCAAATAGTGGTGGGGGGGTTTGGGTGGGGGGTATTATTCAGTAAATATGTTGTGGTATAGTGGTGGTATTATTCAGTATATGTGGTGGTGATATGTAAAGTATTTTCGTCAATGTGGTGGTGTATGTGGTGGTATTTTCAGTTTAGGGGTGGTGATATTGGGGGTATTTTTCAGGACTTTGGGGTGGTGATATGTGGCGGTATTATTCAGCCCACTTTGGGGGTGGTGATATGTGGGTTTTATTAGCCCTATGTGAGGTGAATGTGGTTTTATTATTCAGTCATATGGGTGGTGATATCGGGCCCGGTATTTTTTCGTCACTTTGGGGGTTTGATTTGTGGCGGTTTTTTTCCAGCCCACAGTGGTGGTGATATGTGGCAGATTTTTCAGTCATTGTGGTGGTGATATGTGGTGGTATTTTTTAGCTAATAGAGAAAGGATCGAAGAAATCCAGATTGTGAGACTACGGGGAATGAGGAAAACAGGATGAGGGGATCGTGTGCTGTGAGTTCACGGGTTTTAAAGGTGGCTGTATTTTCAGAGCTTTTACGCAGTGGTCCCAAAGACGTGTGAGTTGGAATGAAAAAGTGTGAGCCACTTACCCAGGGGGGGGGAGGTAGGCCAAGCCTAGTAAAAGGGCTGGGTCAGGGGTTTTGACCCTCGGTGTAAGGAAACCCCGTAAGGAAATTGAGGTAATGGCGGGTTTCTATTGTAGCTGTTGTCAGCAGTGACCCAGAGGTAATAGAGGTAATGAGAGTTCTCCCTTGGAGAGAGTTACAGGGATTCGAGGAAATGTTCCCTATTTTATTTCGTAAGTCGGTTTCACAGGAAATGGGGAGGTGTGCCAGGGGGTGTGTCCTGGAATTAAAGAAGGGGCCATGGCAGAATGTCGAACAGGGTTCTTTGGGGCGCTTTGTTGAATGGGAAAAACCCGACATAGTGAGGAAACCAGATTTTCTTGTACAAATCGGTGACGTTAGTAGCCCAAAAATGGAGCTTCAGGGACAGGAGATGGTCAGTGAGGACAGGGCCTTGGGATGAAATGAAATGGGGTCTTATTGTAATCCGCGACAAAAAAGGGGAGCAGGTTGGGGCTCGGTTTCACCCCCCGCGGCCATAGTGGATAGCAAACCCCTGAGAAGTTGCTGTGATTACAGCTTTGTTTGGATGGTTGCTGGGTCCAACCAGGGGTCTTTTGGGGAGACCCAAAAATAGGGGGAAAACACGCCCATGGGCAAATGACAAGGCAGTTGTGTTGGGAAGAAGGTTAGTAGGTTGTAGCATGATTTGGATTGTCAATAGTAGCCCTATGAAAGTCAGCATGGGATGAAGGGGGGACTTCAAGGTTGCAGGGAACAGATGCGTGGGTACCCCCTATAGAAAGGGAAG
>JAODAL010086963.1:0-10083 GCA_025379985.1 Phyllomedusa bahiana | reverse complement strand
AATTTCACATTTTTGTTAAACAAACACAAATGTATTAATACTGTAGTGATTTCATCAAAAAACATCAGTAAGAGCCAAATTCTGGTTGCAAAAAAAAAATGCATGGGTTTTTTTTGGGGTTTTGTCTTTTTTTCGGGGAAAAAAGAGTGTTGGGTTTCCCCATAGAGTCAAGCACGGGCCCAGAGAAAATCGAAAACCGCCCCAAAAACCGCGTCCAGCGATGTTAAAATGCCATCAGATTTTTGGACGGGTTTTAACCATTTGTGTGTAGACATAGCTTAGGTTTCCACACCACCTTTTTTACTTTTATAGTTGGGCCTGACTCTCAGTTTGTAATGTGTGTTCATATCCAAAATGTCCGTGCAAACCAGCTGAAACCCGGCATTCCCAGTTGTAAGAAACTTTCAGAAATACGTGTGATGTTAGAATAGATTAACTGGTACTGATGTGTATATCACTAGCAAATTTATTTTAACATGGGTGGAGTTGTGGTGGGGGGGCATGTCCCCCTGTAGACCAACTGATATATATTTTTATCCCAGAAGTGCAAACCCCCTCCCTGCGCGTTTTTTTTTTTTGTTAATTAATTTTTCCCTCCCCCCTTTCCCAAGAGTCATAACGTTTTTTTTTTTCGTTAATAGTTGTATGGGGCTTTTTATGTGGGACAAGGTATTTTTAATTTCCCATTGACTATACCAATAAGGGTTTTGGGGAAAACCGAAAAAAAAATTTTAAAGTGGGGTAGAAATGTGAAATAAACGTACTTGGTCATTTTTGTGGAAATTTGTTTTTTTAGGGAGTCACTTTTTGGTATAAACTGTGTTTTTTCTGTTTTCTAAGTGTAGGTATGACCCGGTGATGTGGGTTTTTGTTTTTTTTTTTGCTTTTTTAAAAAAGTAAAAAAGCATTCTCTAGTTTGATCTGCGCCAATAAACTATTGGTTTTTGACTTGGGTGGGGGTTTTTTTGGGGTGAAGTGTGTCTTTTTTGGGTATTTTTTTTTTGGATAAATGAACTTCTTGATAATTTTTATTAAATTTTTGGGGCGTGAAACTGACAAAAAAAATTTATTTTGGCTTTTTGGAAAATTTTTGTTTGATTAACTGTGTACTGATGTGTATATCACATAGAAAAATTATTTATTTTAACAGGGTGGAGTTTCGTGGTAGGGTGCATGTCCCCCTGCAGCCCAACTGATTACTATCTTTTTACCCCCGGAAGCTAGAAAACCCCTCCCCTGCTGCAGCATTTTTTTTTCGTCTAATTAATTTTTTCCTCCCCCCCTTTCCCAAGATATAACGTTTTTTTTTTTTTCTGTCTACATAGTTGTTGAGGCTTTGTTTATGTGGGAAAAGATGTTTTTTGGGTTCACCCTTTGGTAAAAATTATGTTTTTCTTTTTTGAGTGTAGGTACGTTTCCCGGGTGATGGAAGTTTTGTTTTTTTTGCATTTTTACAAAGTAAAAACATTCTTGGTTTGTTCTGCGACCAATAACTTTTTTGTTTTTCCACTTACGGACTTGGGTGAGGGCTCATTTTTGCGGGTTGAAGTGTAGTCTTTATTGGTATCATTTTCGGATGCATGCAACTTCTTGATAACTTTTTATTTCAATTTTTGGGGACGTGAACTGACTAAAAAATTCATTTTGTTTGTTTTAAACCATGCATGCCCAATCCCACCCAATCTAGTGTCATTGTGCAGGGTACAACTGTGAAGGGGATGCAGCACTAAAACAGCCCTACAGCCCCGGCATTTTTTGGATTCAAGCTGTATGTGGAGTTGGTGGGCTTTTTACTAGGTCCGGCCACCTGTGGTACTGTGCGGGTAGGCACAGGTAGTTGCTTTTCATTATCACTGGACTAAAAAACTGTTTCTGTATTTTTCGTGTTGTGTAGCTGAACGCCAAGTGTTTTTATACGTTTTTTTTGGGTTTTTGGGTATGTTAAACAGGCAGTTCCACTTTCAAGGGGTTGTCTGCTATTTTTTTTCAATGATTTTAATAATGTTTTAAAAAAAAACCAGCAACGTGGTTATTAAACAAAATCCTATTTTTTTAAAATACATTCCAGAAAAATTTCAAAATTACTGCCCAAATCCCCCTTTGAGGGGTTTTTTTGAATGGGTCTCCAAAACCCGGGAAACGTAAATGGGCCGCACAAAGCAAAAATTTGAAGTTAATATGCCATTACCTTTTAAAATTTGAAAGGAAAACAAAAAATTTTTCGCCAGTCGTTAAAAATTGGGGGGTGCCAAAAATATTTTACATTGTTTTTCCGTCCCTATGAAACTTTTACTGAGTGATACTTTATCAGTTTAATTCACTCAGAATGGCTGTACTTCAATGTATTATGCGAACTGTAAGTCAGTCTATGAAGCCCTGCCTCTGGCTGCCTCATTTGCTAGGCCTTAGCTATCATGGCAACCGTTTGCACCGATTGTAGTGTGGGGTGCCAATGGAGGACATAGGCAACCCCATTCCTTTGTCAAATCCTTACATTACACAATCGCTATTGACTGTGGCATTTAAAGGGTTAAATGGCTGGGACTGGGATGCTCCTTCTTCAGCCTGCTATTAGCTGTCTCAAAGATATCTTGGGAGTTTTAGTGACCCATAAGCTGCAGACGAAATGCATGCGAACAGTATGTCTAAGACCCCTGTCCTCGAAGGTGACCATCAACAAAAAAAAGGAGAAATAAAATACCATAATATGAGACAAAAGCTAGACACAGCATTAAAAACAGGGGATGTGCTGGAGTGTGAAAATGGTTGCCTTAAATAGTAAAACAGCTGTAATTTGCTCCATTGACCTAACCTCATTTATTCTCATCTGCAAGTCTGATAGACTTGGTGGAAGTGTCTGTTTCCAGAAAGCAGCAATCAGACATTTAGCTGTAGTAGGAATATGTAAAAGTAGCCTGGTGGATTATTTACCCTGATGAGGGATATTTAGCACATACAAAAATTAGTTCAGGGGAATCCCAAAGTGGAATATTTTTCTTTTAAATCACAAATTTGGTGCCAAAGAGGTTAAACGAGGGGGTAGTCCCAAAATATATTAGTAAGTGACCTGGGAGGATGGGTTGAGTTTGTAGAGAGGGTCTGGGGTATGGTATATGAGGATTTTGTATTGGTTATCCTTGTAAGCCATGCAAAACAAGGACTTATCGGTTACACACCAGATAGTCTGCCAGGTATGGCAAGACACTTTTTGCCAAGGAGTGATTCCCATCCGTAGATACATGCATGATGATGCTCCACATCAGGGGGAGGATTGGTTGTCTGCAATCTGTTCTTATTGGAAGAGGCCCTCAAAATAAACAACTGAGTCCTACAGTGATCAGATGTAATGGCAGCGAGTGACCAATTCCAGGAGCGACTGGAAGATGAAGCATTACATGGCGTCCATTGAAATTGATGCATAGTCTGTTTAAAGTGTCAAGAGAAAGAAAGAGACAGAAAGAGACAGAGACAGAGAAATACCTAGAGATAGATAGCTGCTCTGCTCTCTGGTTAATGTATGAAGGTCCGGAATAAAGAAACGTTCTCTATTAACACAGAATGCCCTAACTAGGTATTTACAGAGGAGTAATCCTTAAATTTGAGTTACTGGCAATGTATAGCAATCAGCTCTGGACTATCGGAAATGAAGAACAAGTAAGATCTATGTCAAATGAACAGAGCCTAATTTGTCTACATATAAAAGACCTAGTGTTGGCCTTCTAGAGATAATATGAAATAAATCTCCTGAAATTATTCATGTTTCAACAAGAGATAAGCTATTAAATTTCTTACAGTTCTTTTAATTCCCTATGGAATGACTGGGAACACAATTCCTTGTCCATTGAGGTATTCACGTCTGAAAGCCCGAGGCAGATCTGTGAACTCATGAACCGCCAGAAAATTGTACCTGACATAGTTAAGATATGTGAAGCTGACACAACTATCAATCATTTCGTGGATATGCTCCAGATGCCTCCTGCAATATTATGCTAGCTATAATAGACCAGATAGATTTATACATTTTTTTTACCATTGCAGCTATGGTAAAGGTTGCCAAGAGGAATTGAAAATAGCTTTCGGCTTCCAAACAAAATAAAAAAAAAGTCCACATCCGGAGGGAGAGAAGCGAAGCAAAAGCTTTGGCAAGGATTCCACCCACCTGAGAACACCTGCAGCTCTTAAAATCTGTAACATAATGAACTGTATTCAAGCAGGCAAAACCTGGAGACATTTGGGAAATACTAATCATGTGGCACAAGAAATACTCTACATGTAGAGATTTGACAGGATATTGAAGTGTTCATGCCACAAAATATATGAATTGCTGCATAATAGGTGTGTCTGCAATAAACTCATGAAAGTATCTTTATGTTTCAATAATATTTACTGAACAAAAAACTGAATTGTTATAGATAGAATATATAAGTATATAGAATATAAAATATATGAAATAATATAAAATATAAAAGTACATGAATATAAAATATTTAGATGAATATAAAGTACAGAATATAAAAGTACATGTACTGTATATTGTGACTTTATAACATATTACAAGTTGTAAAAAAAAAATAATAATATTGTAAATCCCCATTTGATCTGTTTCTGCATTCAGATGAAATACAGACCCAGATCAAAAGTGGATGTGCAATACGAAGTGTTTTTTTTTACAACTGTTTTATTTTTTGTCTTTATTGTATCTGTTTTTAAAGATGTAACAACAAAAGGAATGAATATAGATCTGAGGTACACAAAATAGAAATGCATTTTTTTTTCATTCAACCTATAAACTTCTACTAGGTAAAAGTGGTCTAAGTATGGATTCATTGGAACATTCTGAGAATTGAGAAAAGTGCAAAGTGCATGTAAAAAAAGAATGGAACTGTGAGGAAATCCATCTAGACATATTGGTAACATTATTTCAATGAAAAAAATTTAAACTTGGGGAATATAGGAAATTTGTAGGGAGCCCTGAGCCTCTAACATATATAAGTATCTTTAACCAGCTCCTGACCGGGCTGTGTACACTCCTTCCTGACCAGGCACAGTTTTCTTTTTCTACATGAAGGTGCAAATGCTTTCTTGCACTTGGTTATTCTACAAATTTTTTTCACCTTTTTTCCGTGAAGTTATGCTTTATTTTTTTATCTTTACAGATTTTTTTTTATAATAGGAGGGAAAATTGTAGAAAAATTTAAAAAGTCTGTTTTTTACTTTTTAAAATTTATTTAAATGGCATTAAAATAAGTTGTGTCATTGTGTAAATTTTTATCTGGAGTCTTATAAATTAAAGTTTTAGCAATGGGGGTGGGATTAAAAGTTGTGATTTGGGCTGTTAATTTTTTTTTTATAATATTTTATTGTTTTGTGTGTGTGTTTGTGTGTGGTTTTTTTACTATTATTTTATTTTAAATACTGTGCCTCTCATAAAGTCAGAAAAAGACCTCTGGAGGACATTTTTACATGATTTCACATTTCCCCTGTAACTTGGGCTGATATATCAGGAAATATATGCATGGGAAATACAGTCACCTGTACTAACTGTAGAGCTGCTCTGTGTCTCTTAAGATCCAGCAGGATCTGTAACTACCAAGCTCTGGCAGGCAAGGTCACTTATTGAGTTTATTCTACTGTACACCTACCTATCTAATGGGCTGTATATACCTATCTACCTAATGGGATAGTAGGACGCCTATATACCTACTTACCTAATGGGAGCCTATATACCTATCCAATGGGGGGGACAACCTACCTATCTACTAAATAAGTGGGCTTGTCTGCCTTATTGGGGCATAACTACTTAAAAGAGGGTTTACCTGCTTACCTAATTATGAGGACACAAAAGAAGACTAAAACTGTGTGCACAAACTGGAGTCCCATAGTCATCTGGGATAACTTTTATTGTTTGGGGCACAAGAGGGTCATTATTACTCTTTGGGGCACAATTGATGGGGATTTTATACAGAGGTGGGGCATGGGTAGACAGATGTTGGAAAGTGAAGAATCTAAGATGTTTGTGTTGTAAGTGCTGCAAAGATAAATCATAACTGGAAGAATCCATCATGGCGGTCTGCACCAGATGAAGAAAGAAAAGGGAAATTGAACAATTCTAATCAGAGAAGATGACATCTGTGAGGCAATTTATGTCAATGTTTATTTTGCTTATACGTTGAATCAATGTTGTACTCACCATCATGGCGACCTGAATTGATATCTGACCACTATGTGGTCACTATATGGCGGTATTGTAGGTTAGCACTTGTACAGTGGCACTTGTCCCTGACACATCACTTTTACTTTTGTTCTTGTCTTGATGGTGTTGTTTATTTTAGAAAGTGGTAAAATGCGTGATCAATGCAACATTTTCAGGGGATATTAAATTTGGGCTGGTGGGGGTTTGTGTCAGGGCTACTTTTCACTCTCTCTGTTCCTGCTAACAGTTAGGCCTCGTTCACACGGCTTATTCTGCCGCGGATTGGCGTCGTACTGCGTGCCGGATTTTCGCTGCAGTACGGCGCCAATCCGCGGCAGCAATTACGGTAATCCACTGCTCTCATAGAGAACAGTGGAATCCGTCGCTCCTCCCCGCTCGGCGAATCCGCCGCGGGGGGAGAAAGTGACATGCACATTATTTACGGCGCGTACGCGCCGTAGATAATGCATTGTCTATGGGCCGGGGAGCGGCGCCCCCGCCGCGCTCCGGCCCTGCCCCCGTCCCGCCCCTTATTCACGGCGGATTTGTGAGCTCAATACGGCTCACAAATCCGTCGGGAATAAGCCGTGTGAACACGGCCTTACAGTGAAATGCTGCTGGGAAGACAGCCTGCACATGAAAACTTCTGTTATACCATATGAGTGAACTATTAGGAGCTGTTTACTCGGCACAGGACAAATACCGGTCGGTTTATCCGACCGGTATTTGTCCTGTTTTCATGCCGTGCACACGGCCACCGGGAATGGCTTTTCTCGGCGGTTTGCGGAGAAAAGCCCTCCTCCTTCACATAGACATGTTCAAAACCGAATGGAAGAATGAACATGTTCTACGTTTTTCGGACCACCGGCAGTCTGAAAAACCACCGGGTGGAAAATCCGTGCAGTGGGGACCGCTGCACGAATTTTCCATTAAGGTCTGTGTAAAAGTTTGAAAAACCGACCGAAAAACCATGCCGTGAGGACATGGCCTTAGTGACATCAGCATCATTCAGGTGAGTAGCTCGACTCAGATCTACATCTGAGGTTCAGAACGTCTAGTACATCTTTCATCAGGCTGTGCTATTTTTTGTCTACACAATGGACACCAATAGCAGCTGATGGACCCTATTGATTACAATGGGTTTGTGGGCGCCATGTCTGTTGTCAGATGGATCCTTTTGTTTCCATTTGAACCTCTGTGACAGGAACATCCAAAGCAGATGTGAACCAAACCTTATTTTGTTTTGTAGCGGTCCTGTGCCAAGAACTTTACACGGAGGACATGAACTATAACTATCAAGCTTTTAGTGCCTCTTCAGAATAAAACATCTGCATCAGTTACTCTACAGAGTCGTCTGTTTGAGTTATTTGATTAGCCATGTCCTCAATGAGGTGGTCAGTGCCAGACCCCTTGTATTACCAACTTTAGCCCACAGGAGTCAGCATCACCATGTACACCACTTGGCCACAGTTATACACTACTCATCCTGTGAAAGTAGTTTGTTGCTGAAAAGCTTTGGGAAAAGATCATTCTCCTGTGTTAACCTGTGATTTGCTGACATACTTCTCTTTTTATAAAAAAAAAAAAAAAAAAAAGCTCTTTAGCAGCTGCAGTGTATGTTACAAAGCTCTGTGTCCCTGGTGCTACAGAATAACCTTATGTCCTAGATGCTCCAGATCTTATTTTTAAAATTACAAGATGTTCCATATTAATGAATCAATGATTGATAGAATACCCCCAACCCTTAAACTTTAAAAACGGGCTCTGCAACACCTAGGGTATGTATGATAATTTACTCCCTACTATAAAATATTAAAAGTATATGACCTGTATAAATGCAATTATGCTTTTCCAAACATGAACAAAATTGTTGGTACTCTTCCTTTAGGGAAAGAAAAACCCACAATGGTCACTGAAATAACTTGAAACTGTCAAAAGTAATAATAAATTTACTGAAAATTAACTAATGAAAATCAGACTTTGGTTAAAAAAAATTAAAAAAACTACTATAACTGGCCTGGAGAAAGATGATGGTTCCCTTAATTTAATATTTTGTTGCACAACCTTTCAAGGGAAATAACTGCAAGCAATTTTTGTAACTCTCAATGTGACTCGCACCTGTCCACGGGTATTCTGGCCCACTCCTTATGAGCAAACTGCTCCAGCTGTCTCAGGTGTGAAAGTACCTGTCACGGGTGCCCCTGCGACATTAAACCCGAGTCGCAGGCGCACCCGTGCCCCCCAGTCTGATGGCGCCGCTGCCCGCATGTCGGGCAGCGGACGCGCTTGCCCTGCCGGCCGAGTCCTGGCTCACTTACCCGTCCATGCTCCCGCTGCTGCTCCTGTCTCCCGGCGCGCGCGTCCCCGCTCCCTAGGGCGCGGGCGCGCACCGGCTTTGTTATATTTAAAGGGCCAGCGCACCGGTATTTGGGTATTGCCGGCTGCTGCCCTTATTTAAGCCTGCCTCTTCCTGATGCCCTTGCCGGATCTTTAGTGCCATTAGCCTATTGAGAAAGTATTCCTGAGTCTTGTTCTGATTACCGTGTACCGTACCCTTTGCCTCCGTTCCTCGACCACGAATCTTGCCGCCTGCCCTGACCTTCCTGCCTGTCCCCAACTACGAGCCTGCCTTCCGATTTTGTACCACGCTATACCTCGGCTGCCTCCGCAAGCAAGTCACGTCAGGTGTAGCGACCTGGTAGACTCTCGCCGCAGCAAGTCCATGTCGCTTTGTGGCGGGCTCTGGTGAAAACCAGGACCTACTTAGATTCCGCTCCCTGGCGTGGCTTACGCCATCGCTTGCGATGGTCCAGAGGATCCACTACCTCCAACCGTGACAGTAGCTTCTCCAGACTGCAGCTCCTTCCACAGAAGTTCAATAGGATTTAGATCAGGGTTCATA
Source organism: Phyllomedusa bahiana (assembly GCA_025379985.1). Classification (NCBI taxonomy): domain Eukaryota; kingdom Metazoa; phylum Chordata; class Amphibia; order Anura; family Hylidae; genus Phyllomedusa; species Phyllomedusa bahiana. The sequence goes on along the minus strand of JAODAL010086963.1, from coordinate 988 downwards.
GAAGCCTCTTCAGAATAGTCCAATACTTTTCTCTTCGACATTCTAGGCTGTTTTGGGCTGTGTTTAGGGTCACTATCCTGTTGGAGGACCCATTGCCTGCAACTGCGACCATGTGTTCTGTCACTGGGCAGAACATTTCACACTAAAATGCCTTGATAGTCTTGAGATTTCATTGTACCCTGGTCTATGTTGAATGTGCTATACACCAAAATACCAAACAGCACAATGACTATTTTTTCACCCTTTAAATTGGCATACTGATTACAAGTTTAAAGACACTCGTGATGCGAATTACAGGACACATCTTGATTTAACAATGTCCCTATGTTTAAATTTTTTTCAGTCTTTTTTAGGGGTACCATCACTTTCGTCCAGGCCAACTTCATTAGTTTTTTCTTTTTGTTGAACCAAAATGAAAACGCAATGCCTAATGTTTAGTGTTGAGCGATTTTTATCGACAAAGTTGAAATCGGCAAGGTGTTTATGGTGATCGAAATTTCCAGATCATGCGATAATTAAGGTTAAAATCTGTGCATCATCTATTAAGATCGCGCCTTTTTCGGCGCTTCCTGTAATTTTGGCGGCCAGCAAATCAGATTACAGAATAGAGCAGGGTGAGATGTGTGTGCGACGTCATGACTGGGATGTGTATGGTTGCGATTGGCTGGAAAAATCACATGACCTCGTTTTACATAGAACAGCGTTTCCTGTTTCAGCCTCAGTGTCTCTCAGCGTCTCATAGGGATAGGACCTGCGCTCTGCCCGTGGCCAAACAGCTCAGCGAAATTAGTCTATTTCTGCACAGAGAAACCTCTACTATTAGCTGTGATCCTTCCAATTTAGTTAGATTAGAGATTTGAAGATTTTATGTAGTTAGCTAGAGAATTTTAAAGCAGCATCTACCGCTGTAAATTCACGGCTGGGGGAGTGGGGGGGGGGGCGAACACAGACAAGCTCTATCTATAAAGAACACTGGATAAAGTTCACC
>JAODAL010086962.1:0-10083 GCA_025379985.1 Phyllomedusa bahiana | reverse complement strand
CTAGGTGTAAGACTTTCTTTGATGCCCATAGCAACCAATCAGATCTCCCCTTTCATTTCATAATAGTGCTCTAAAAAATAAGACAGGGGAGCACTGATTGGTTGCTATGGACAACAAAGACAGTCTCAGACCCAAACAGATTTCATAAATGTCCCCCTAACTGTTTTCAGTGACTTTTTTTGTACCAATTTATATAAATATTTTTTCCCAGCATCAATAAGAGTATTTGGACATTCAAGCCTTACTACTAAATTGTGCATGTTTTAAAGAGTTCCAGTATGTTTTTCATATGCCCCATCTTTTGGGTATCTGCTGATATAGACATACTTATACATAATTAACTAATACAGTACACTGCATATACACATATCAGCCAGAATATGTGTTTGTTAATGACATCATTTATGTCTTTAACAATAGTACCTGTCAACAGGTGGGATATATTTTGGCAGAAAGTGAACATTCATTGATGTGTTGGAAGTCGGAAAAAATTTTGCAAGTCAAAAGGATCTGAGAAACTTTGAAAAGGGCCAAATTGTGATACTAGACAATGGGTCATACGGGTCTAAAAAAGCAGTCTTATGGGGTTTTCCTTTTGTGTATTGGTTAGATACATATCAAAAGCATCTAAGGAAGGACAACAAGAGAACGGGTTGATAGGGACATAAGTGCCCAAGGCTCACAGATTTACATGGGAAGTAAAGTGCCTATTTGGTCCTGATACACAGAGCAGCTACTGTTAACAAATTTGCTAAAATTGTTAATGCTAGCACAATAGAAAGATGTCAGAACAGGCTATCTCAGCTTGCTGTGTATGGCACTGTGCAGACCTATGGTGATATCTGTACACTGCCAAAAGCACATACATCGGGCAATAGGTGTTAGAACTGGAAAAATGGAGCAATGGAACAGGTTTGCTGATCTGATGAATTTTTTATTTTTTTTTACATCATTTGGACATCCAGGTGCATGTGAATTGCTTACCCAAGGGAGAGGTGGCATCAGGATGCAGTACAGGATGAAGACAAGCTGGCATACGCAGTGTGATGTTTCGGCAGTGTTTTTCTGGGAAACAATGGGTGCTGGCATAACACGGACATGTTACTTTGACACATGCCACCTGCCTACAGATTGTTGCTGACAAAGTATACCCTTTCGTGGCAGTGGTATTCCCTAGTACAAGTATAATGTGCTTAACACACTGCAAATGGTTTGAGGTACGTGACAAAGAATGGAAGATATTGATATAGTCTTAAAATGTTCTGGATCTCAATCATCAAGCATTTGTAGGATGTGTTAAATACTCAAGTTCAATGTATTGAGGCAACACCTGACAACTTACATGATTTAAAGGATCTACTGCTAACATCTTCTTGCTAGTTAGTAAAGCATACCTTTACAGATCTTGTGAACTGATATTACTGAAATATAGAATATATACACATACATACATACAGTGAAGGAAATAATGTTTCGCTGATTTTGTAAGTTTGCCCACTGACAAAGACATGAACAGTCTATAATTTTATGGGTAGGTTGATTTTAGCATTGAGAGATAAAATATCAAAAATAAAATCTAGAAAATCACATATTATATACATTTAATTGCATTTTGCAGTGAGAAATAAGTATTTGATCCCTCTGGCAAACAAGACTTAATACTTGGTGGCAAAACTCTTGTTGGCAACACAGGAGTCAGACGTTTTTTGTAGTTGATGATGAGGTTTACGCACATGTCAGGAGGAATTTTGGTCCTCTTTGCAGATCATCTCTAAATCATTTTGAGGCTGTCACTTGGCAACTCGAAGCTTCAACTCCCTCCATAAGTTTTCTATGGGATTAAGGTCTGGAGACTTGCTAGGCCACTCCATGACCTGAATGTGCTTCTTTTTGAGCCACTCCTTTGTTGCCTTAGCTGTATGTTTTGGGTCATTTTCTTGCTGGAAGAACCAGCCACAACACATTTTTAATGTCCTGGCGGAGGGAAGGAGGTTGTCACTCATGATTTTACGGTACATGGCTCCATCCATTCTCCCATTGATGCTGTGAAGTAGTCCTGTGCCCTTTGCAGAGAAACACCCCGAAAACATAATATTTCCACCTAAATGCTTGACAGTGGGGACAGTGTTTTTATGGTCATAGGCAGCATTTCTCTTCCTCCAAACACGATGAGTTGAGTTAAGGTCAAAGAGCTCAATTTTTGTCTTATCTGACCAAGGCACCTTCTTCCAAACACTTACAGAATCATCAATTTATCCATTTTCACTTAGGAGTGTACTCACTTTTGTTGCCAGTAGTTTAGACATTGATGGCTGTGTGTTGAGTTATTTTAGGGCACACCAAATTTACACTGTTATACAAGCTATACATTGACTACATGGTATCAGTGTCATATCTTCAGTGTTGTCCCATGAAAAAATATAATACAGCATTTACAAAAAGTGAAGACTGTACTCACTTTTTGAGATACTGTAGGTGTCAAACTCCTTTTCAGCAAGGCCATATCAGCATTCTGCTTGACCTCAAAGGGCCATTTGTAACTGTAAGATTGTATAAATGCAACTTTCTATGATGTACGTACCTTTTTTCTGGGTTGCTGATATGGTAGTTTAAATTGCTCCACTAGAGCTGTTATGGTGCGCCAAATGGTCAGTAATAGGCCAGGATGTCCTTTAAGGTTGTATAATAGCCAGAGCAATCCACCTCTTTAGCATTGTGCTTACTACCTTTGAGGGTGGCTACGGTGTATGTGTAGGGCTGTAAGAACTGTGCTATCACCTGTGACTTGCAAAAGAAAGAAGTAAGAAATGTGGAGGTGCACGCTAACCCCAAATGCAAAATTATGCCCATTCCATGTGCTGGCTCCACAACCTCTGACAGTGCTGGATGTTTCCTCTGGGGTAAGAGAAGAGCCCATGGGCCTTGAGTTTAACAGGTGTCCTTGATAGTTTTTAATATCAATTGTAGTTAGGTAAGCAGTGTTGATTTTCCTTTTCGTTTTTCCTTTTCTTTTTGTTAGGGAGGATTTTTAAACCAGCACTATAAACACAGATGAAGATAAATAAGGCAAGAAGCTAATTAAGAATAATTTCATAATGGAATGCCATATGGAACATAATGTGGTGCAATACAGAGCACCATACAATAACATATGGCGCACCATAGCTTCACAGTACAGAGAATCCTGCATATAGCTCCTGACATCTGCTTGAGGATGTAAGACCTGAATTAGAACCCAGAGGGATAAATGTGGTTATTTGGATGCATTTCATATTAAAGAAACAGTTTAAAATTCCTGGAGCTGCCGCTGTAGAAAACTGAGCTATTTTAATAGTTTTTCTGTTGTTGTGTTCCGTAAAATACACGCCGTTTTAACATGCTACATAGCTGCTATTTGTTGGCACCACATTTCTTTTGCGCAATTTTCATCCACGGGTTAACTAAGTATTTTTCTCCCGTTGTTTTCCCGTAAAAAAAAACGTTCTTTTTCCCCGGGCCAAAAAAAAAAAAAATTTTCCCGGGTACAAAATTTTCATACCGAAGGTTAATTACGAGTTTTTTCTTTTTGTTTTTTTCCCAAAAAATCCCACGCCTTTTTTAAACACGCTACAAAGCGGGTTTAAATTTTTTGGCAGCACATTTCTTTTTGCGTTTTTTAAAATCCAAGGGTTAACTAAGTATTTTTCTGCAGTTGTACTTAGTAAAAGAAAAGTTTTTTTTTTCACCGCCAAAGAAAAAATTTTTGGGCCTGTAGCATAATAATTTTCCCAAAAAGGTTTAAAACGAGTTTTTCCGTTTTTTAGTGTTCTGTAAAATACATCTGTTTTAACAACAAAAAAGCTGGAAAAGGGTTGCCACACATTTCTTTCCCAAATTTACCCCCAAAGGGTTTAAACTAAGTATTTTTCTGCAGTTGCACTCATAAAAAACGTTTTTCACCGCCAAAGAAGAAATTCGGGTAGCAAAAATTCCCATTCCCAAAAGTTAATTTAAGCCTGTTTTGTAAGTTTTTAAAATTTAGTAAAAAAAAACAAGTTTTTTTAAAAGGGCAAAATACAAGAAAATTTTTCCTGCCCATTTGGGGTTTGAAATTTTTTAAAACAAGTTTTACCCAAGTTTGGGTTTAAATTTGGGTTCATTTGGGAAGTCAAATACAGGGTGTGTTTTTAAATCAAAAAACAAAATACCCTTCCCATCAAAAAAAAGATTCTTTTCCCTTTTTAGAACAACAGTATGTCAAAAACAGAGGGGTGACAGGCTCTTCCCCTCGAGTGGCATTTGGCACAAACATTCCGGGAAAAAAAGAAACCCGGGGCCGCAGCACAAAAAGGGGATGTCGCAGCGGGAAATCCCCGGGGTGGGGGCCAAACTCCCTTTTTGCCCATCTAGGGGCCATGTGTTTTTTTTCACCCAAACCCAAGGGGTTCTTGTTTGGTTTGATAGGCTTTCCACTTCCTCCCAGATGACATCTTACAACCCACCAAAAATCGGGGGGAAAACGGTCAGACAAAACCCTTAGTTGGCCCAGGGGCCCCAGGAGGGGGTCACGGCCCTCCCTGTCCAAAAAACCCCCTCTGCCCCCACCCGGGTTTCCCCTCAGCCAATATCTAAAATTTGGGTCGGCTCAGCGCCATTTTTATAGCGGGGAAGAACAATTTTAGGGGGGCATCAGCAGCAACTTGGCAGCAAAGAAAGGGGGCCCAAAATTTTCCCCTTTGCTTCTTGCATTTAGGGGGCAAAGTTAGATGTGGAGAGTGGCTTTGGAAGGCCCGGTTTGTGAGGGGGTCACCCTGCATCCCAAGCCCCGGTGATGAGGACAGCAGGACTTTTAAACACAAATCGGGGATGATGTACCCCGACCGAAACCTTGGGGGGGCCGGGAGAAGAAAGGGGCTTCATCATCGCAGGAAAGAGGGCGTCACCTTGAAACTTCTGGGCAGCGGGGGCAGCCAGAAAGTGGTTTTGTGTGGGCCGTGAGTCAAAGTAGCAGCATTGTGGGGTGGGGAGCCAAGTGGCCACGGGGTAAAAAAACCCCCCTTCGTGGGGTTCCCAAGAAAAAAGGGGGCACAGGTCCAGCGAGGCACCCGGAAAGATTTCACACATGCGGAGCTTTGGGGGTAAAACAATAATCGGGCGGTGGGAAAGTTCTTTTGCTAAGAAAAATCGGAGTGGGCCAGATATGGGTAAAAGTAGAATCTTGGGCAAAAAGGGTTTGGGGGGGGAAGCGGGCCAGGGAGTTTAAATTTTGGCACCACGGCCCGAATCAACACATGCAGGGGGTCACCTTTCCTGGGGTCCTGGAGAAACGGGGCCCCAGATGGGGTTTGGGTCCATCCTACCGCCACAGCAACAGCAGCGCCCATTTGGCCCCGCATCCCCATTGCAGCCAGTAAAAGGCTTCCACCACCTCTGCAAAACCCGGAGCTGTTTTCTTTTTGCCATCATCTCCCGGGGCCCCAGAGCTCCTGCTGCCTCCCCTCCCCAAAAGGGCCCCCAGCAGGCCCGTTCAACGAGGCGATTGAAAAAGAAAACATTTGCGCCCAAAACCATAAAAAAGGGTGCAAAAGGGGTTTGACCGTGCTCCTTTTCCAAGTTTTTTGGGTTATTTGAATTTCCCTCCCATTTCCCCAAAGGGGTTTGGACCCTGCAACCGTTCGGGGAAAAAAAAATTTGGTTTGTCCCGAGCCGAGATGGAAATTTTCCAACCATAATTTTTTTTCCAAGCATTTTCATAAATTTTGTGAAACAGAAGGGGGGGCCAATTTTTTAGCTTATCGGTTTTTTGGAAAGGGTTTGCACGGCAGTGCGGAAGTCTGGAAAGCTTAACACGGTGGGGGGCCAGTAAAATGTTTTTTTTACGGCCCTTTGGGGTTTAAAGTGCTTCCGCCCAGGCCCAACCAACAACTTGGACAGGAGCCCGCCGCTTTCTCCCCCTTAAGTTTTTTTAAACTGGGGCCCTGCGCCAAGGGCCGCCCCCTTTCCTCCTCCACCAAAAACCATAAATCTCGGGCCTCCAAAAAATACTGCTCCCATCATCCCACATGTTTGGGGGAAAAGGGGTGTCACGCAAAAATTTTCTACACCGGGTTTGCCTAGGCGAACGGTCAAACAGGGGAGGAAACCCCTCCCGCGTCATGCAAAAAGAAAAATCAATTTTGTGTTTTCTCTGCGCAACTCAAAATGGGAACCAGGGTTTGACGGACAATGGGGGGAAAAATGGTTCCGCGCTGCCCCGGGGGCGGGGTAGGTCCCAAGGCCCCCCTTCATGGCGGCACTTTGTTCAATTTGGTTTTTGGAAAAATGGTTCCGGAATTTTCCCCACCAAATTTTTCAAAGTTTCTAAAAGGGCCGGGAAACGTGCATGCACTTCATCCCCCTACAAAAGGAACACCCCCCTCAATTTGCAGCGGCAGAACGGCCCCCCCCAACACACTTGATAAATGTTTTCCACCTTTTGGGAAAATTCCAGCCTGCACATTTTGGGGGACCGATTGTACACCAAGAAAAGGCCATTAATTTTTTTTGATCAGGCGGACAGGATTTACTCCCCTTTTAAATTTTGATGTCACCAGGGGGCAGCTCATGCGTGAACCTGCCTTTTGCTGAGGCCATTCGGGGGAGGCAATGTTATTTTGCCAGGACAGGGATGAATAACTCTTTCCCACTTTTTCATTTTCCTGGAACAATGCTAAAAAAATTGCGGGGGCAGGGGACTGGAGACGGGCGACTAAAATCTCGCGGCCCATGAGTCCGGTGGGGACTGAATGGAGGAGGGAGGAGAACATTTGGGCAGAACATTTTTGGTGAAATATGGATTTTTTTACCCAGGTGACAAGAGAGGAGAAGCAGGGGAGCTGGAAGGTAGATGGAGATGAGGAAACAGGGAGATGACCCCAAGCACTGTGGCAGTATACGTAGAGATGGGGGCAGGGGGCCCCCGGAGTCACTTTGGCAGAGGCCCGCAGCTGCTTTTTTTCCGGCAGTGCAGGAATAGTCACCCTCGCAAGGGATGACTTTTGGCTTTTCCCACCCTATTTGGGCCCCCCGCTACTGGTTTCCCAAAAAAGGGAGCCTTTTTTTCCCGCCTGCGAGGGAGGACAAACTCAAATACTATAGAGAAATCCTCCGTATCAGTTGGCCGCTGCCATATACATCGTCCTTCTCTGACAGGTCTGACAGGGGCTTCTTCATCGCTCACGTACTACGGCCGGGGCTGCTGGAGGAAGGTGGGGGGGTAGGGACGAAGTACCAGCTCCATCAGCAGCAAACCGACGTCTGGAGTCACTGATGAGCAGCTTCCTTCACCTGCCTAATGAGGAGGGCAGTCGCCAGCAGCGCAGCAGCAGCAGCATGACCTGGAGCAAACCCCTGAACCAAAACAGGTGGTGGCCCTACTTGGACAGCACTCTGCCACCCCAGTTAGAAGATCCGCTGGACTACTGGCAGCCACATGGATGTCGTGGCCGCAAACTTGCTGGAGTTTGCAGTGGAGAGCTGTCTGCCGGCCGTTGTGAGGCATCCAATGAGACGGGTGTTAAGTGCGGCGGGGCCATCATTAACACCAAGGTGAACCCGCTTGTCAAAGCGAAATGTGGAACCGACTGACCTTTGTCAAGATGAAGTCAGGGTGGACTCGGCCAGGATTTCACACACCAATGCTCCTTAGGCGTATGGACTACTTCAGACATGACGCCTTCACCCTAACATGTGAGAATTGAGGTCTGGTTTCAAACTAACCTGCCATCAGCCCAATATTCTGATGCCACACCTGCCTGATGCCACACATCTGCTGGACCGTTTCTCATCTGCCACCAAACCATCTTTCCCAGGGACTGGTATTGCCAACCACCTCCACCCACTCTGTCATTGTGCCCTCTATGACTCCATTGCTGCTGAGGCTGCTTCCGTGCCCTACCACACTGTGTCATTGTGCCCACTCTGTGCGCCTGACTCCTGGTTTTTGCACCTCCAGAGAATGTCATTGTGGCCACTGCTGTCCTCATGCTCTGCTGTGTACATGCTGTCACTCCAACACTCTGTTCACTAATGTTGCCACCTTAGCCCTCAGCTTGTTTTTTTCAAGGATGTCGTGCCTATGATTTTATCGGGCAACATTCCCGCCTTGAGTTTTTTGGTGTTTTGCATCTTAAAGTGCAGTGAATTTTATAGTGAAGCGATTCTTAAGAGCGGGCGGCAGTCATGCTGCGTGTATACTAAAATACAACATTGTATGAAGCCCAAAACCCAAGCTCCCTCTGCATATTTAAGCATGGCACAACTTTCTACAGCCCCCTGCAGGCTCGGGTGCAGCCTGGAAATAGCTGTTTTTTAATGTGATTCGTCCCGAAGCATTTCGGACCGAAACTAATTTTGTCGGAAAATTCGGCGAAGTCACCAAATCGAATTTTTGAGAAATTCGCCCATCTCTACTTGGAAAATGATAGATAGTGTTGAGCAATTTTAATCGGACAAATTGAAATCGTCCCCGGTTTTTATGTTGATCGGAATTTTTCGATCACGCGATAATTTAGGTGAGAATCTGCGCATAATATATTAATATTGCGCCATTTTAGGCGCTTCCTGTCATTTTGGTGGCCAGCAAATCAGCTTAGAGAATAGAGCAGGGTGAGCTGGGTGTGCGACGTCATGACTTGGATGTGTATGGTTGTGATTGGCTGGAAAAATCACATGACCTCGTTTTACATAGAACAGCCCTTCCTGTTCAGCATCAGTGTGTCTCTGTGTCTCATAAGAGCAGGAAGTATAGTCAGCTTTCTCCTCAAAACAGCTCAGCGACACAGTTCTCTTTGTTCACACAGACAACTATGCTTTTAGCTGTGAACATTAGAACATAGGTAGATTAGAGAATTTCAGTTTTTTGTTAGTTTTGTTAGTTAGCTTTTGAAAGGAGAGTGGATATTGTGCAGTCCAGAATGCTTTGACCCTGCATTGAAATGGCTTTTTATTACCAGTTTTGGCCAGTTTTTGGTGAAATATTACCTTGTATTTTGTGCAGCCTGTACTTATATTTGGATATAGATCTTTTCTAGTAACTGCAGGTGTATTTGATAGGTGCAAAACTCAACTTTTATTATCTGTACACGATTTAATTAGTTTTTTTTTCACTTGGTGCAGCTCAGTTTTGTTCAAAGACCCACTTTGTACTTACAAGAGGATGCAGAACTTTTCTAGTCACCGCAGGTGTATTTCATAGGTGCAAAAACCACCTTTTATTATCCGTACACAATTTAATTAGGTTTTTTTCACTTTGGCGCAGGCCATTTTTGTTGAAAGACCCATCTTGTACTTATATTACCATACAGAAATTTGCTAGTAATTGGTATTGTATTTCATAGGTGCAAAAACCACCTATTATTATCAGTACACAATTTAATTACTTATTTTTTCCACTTTGGCACAGCCCAGTTTTGTTCAAAGACCCACTTTGTACTTACAATAGGATACAGAACTTTTCTAGTCACAGCAGAGGTATTTAATAGGTGCAAAAACCACCTTTTATTATCCGAATACATTTCAAATAGGTGTTTTTTTTTTACTTTGGTGTGTCGCAGTTTTGTTCCAAGAGCCACCTTGTACTTAAATTTAAATATAGACATTTTGTAGTTACTGTTGGTGTATTTTATTGGTGCAAAAACCACCTTTTGTTATCCGAATAGTTTTTAAACAGCTGTATTGCACGTGGTGCGGCACTAATTTTTTTTCAAATAGCCACATTCAAGCAACTGTTCTCGTTTGTCACTGCTGAAAAAAACGCAATGTCTCATCCGTGTAACTTCTGAATAGTTTTATTGCACTCGGTGAATCTGTTTGGCGCAGATAGCACACTTACATGATAGTTTGTTTAAAACTGTCAATTCCTAGTCCTACTGGGCAGTTGTAAATCCTTGGGACTGAAGGAAGAACACTGTTGATTTTGTCTTACGGTTCTTCCACCAGACCACATTTCACAGGTATTCGCTAGAAACATTTCTGTTTCTAATCCTAGTTGGCTGTAGGAAATTATAGGGATTTAACAATAGCTGTGATTTTTCCGTCTTTTTAATACAACTTTCCAAGCTCTTC
>JAODAL010086961.1:0-10084 GCA_025379985.1 Phyllomedusa bahiana | reverse complement strand
TTGTTTTTAAGATTTACGTAGATGCTGCGTCAATGAACAGTATGGGTGCGAAAGTCAAAAAAACAGTATTGTTATGTTTTGTATAATAAAACTGTATTTTTGCACCTTTTCAATTCACTGTGGTGAATACAGAATTGCTGTTTTAAGATTTAGTAGATGCTGCGTCAATGACAGTACTGGGTGCGCAAAGTCAATAAAACAGGTATCTGTTATGTTTTCGTATAATAAACTGTATTTTTGCACCTTTCAAATTCACCTGTGGTGAATAAAGAGAATTGGCTGTTTTAAGATTTACGTAGATGCTGGTTCAATGAAACAGTACTGGGTGCGCAAAAGTCAAAAAAACCGTAACTGTTATGTTTTGATATAATCAACGGGTATTTTTTGCACCTTTCAATTCACCTTGTGGTGATATAGAATTGGCTGTTTTAAGATTTACGTAGATGCTGCTGTCAGATGAACAGTACTGGGTGCGCAAAAGTCAAAAAACAGGTTATCTGTTCTGTTTTCGTATAATAAACTGTATTTTTTGCACCTTTCAATTCACCTGTGTGTGAATATAGAATTGCTGTTTTAAATTTTTACGTTGATGCTGCGTCAGATGAACAATACTGGTGCGCAAAATCAAAAAAAACACGAAACTGTTTGATTTGATATAATAAACGGTTATTTTTGCACCTTTTCAAATTCACCTGTGGTGGAATATAGAATTGCTGTTTTAAGATTTAGTAGATGCTGCGTCAATGAACGTACTGGGTGCGCAAAAGTCAAAAAAAACAGGTATCATGTTATGTTTTCGTTATAATAACTGTATTTTTTGCCACCTTTCAATTCACTGGTGGTGATATAGAATTGCTGTTTAAGATTTACGTAGATGTGCGTCAGATGAACAGTACTGGTGTGCGCAAAAGTCAAAAACAGGTATCTGTTATGTTTTCGTATAATAAACTGTATTTTTGCCCTTTCATTTCACTGTGGTGAATATAGAATGGCTGTTTTAGATATGTAGATGCATGCGTCATTGAACAGTACTGGGTGCGCAAAAAGTCCAAAAAACAGGTATCTGATTATGTTTTCGTATAATAAACTGTATTTTTTGATACCTTTCTATTCACTGTTGGTGAATATAGAATTGCTGTTATAAGATTTTACGTAGATGCTGCGTCAGATGAAAGTAATGGGTGCGCAAAAGTCATAAAAAAAACAGGTATCTGTTATGTTTTTCGTATAATAAACTGTATTCTTGCACCTTTCAATTCACCTGTGGTGAATATAGAATGCTGTTTAGATTTACTTAGATGCTGCGTTCATATGAACAGTACTGCGTGCGCAAAAGTCAAAAAACAGGTATCTTTATGTTTTCGTATAATAAACTGTATTTTTTGCACTGTCAATTCACCTGTGGTCGAATATAGAAATTGCTGTTTTAAGATTTACGTAGATGCCTGCGTCAATGAAACAGTACTGAGAGTGCGCAAAAGTTCAAAAAACAACGTAATGTTATGTTTTCGTATAATAAACTGTATTTTTGCACTTTCAATTTCCCTGTGGTGATAGTAGAATGTGCTGTTTTAGATTACGTAGATGTCTGCGGTCAATGAACATTACTTGGGTGCGCCAAAAGTCAAAAAAACAAGGTATTGTTATGTTTTCGTTATAATAAAATTGTATTTTTTGCACCTTTCAATCACTGTGGGTGAATATAGAATTGCTGTTTTAAGAAGATGACGTAGATGTTTTCTGCGTCAATGATCAGTACTGGGTGCGGCAAATCAAACAAACACGATCTGTTATGTTTTCGTATATTAAAAACTGATATTTTTTGCACCTTTCAATTACCTGTGGTGAAGTATAGAACTTGCTGTTTTAAGATTTACGTAGATGCATTGCGTCAAATGAACAGTACTGGGTGGGCAAAATTCAAAAAAATAGTATCTGTTATGTTTTCGTATAATAAACATGTAATTTTTGCACCTTTCAATTCACCTGTGGTGAATATAGAATTGTGTTTTAGATTTACATAGATGCTGCGTCCAATGAACAGTAATGGGTAATGGCGCAAAGTCAAAAAACAGGTATCTGTTATGTTTTCGATAATAAAACTGTATTTTTTGCACCTTTCAATTCACCTGTGGAGATTATTGAATTGCTGTTTTAAGATTTACGTAGACTGCTGCGTTCAATTTTTGGCGCTAGTCAATGAACAGTACTGGGTGCGCAAAAAGTCAAAAAACACGTAACTGTGATGTTTTTCTGTTACGATTTACACGGTATTTTTGGGCAACAAAAACCTGTGATGTGGCTCTGACTACAAGATTGCTGGATTTTAATTTAAGTGCAGGTTGAAATATAACAGGTCACTGGTGTATTTGGGTAAAATAGTGAACACCTATCTGATGTATACTGATAATAAAAGTGGAGTTTTGCATGCTAACAAAGAGACCTGCTATTACTAGAAATGATTGTTTAGTATCCAATATAAGTTCAGACTGCCCAATATCCAGAAAAAAAATACTTCACATAGCAATGTTAATAAAAAAGATATTCCACTACAATATCTTACACTAAGGTCTTTGGTGAACTGTTATCCTATGTTCTTTATAGATAGAGTTGTCTGTGTTCGCACCGCGGGGGCCCCCCCCCCGCTCCTCGCCGTGACTGTACACCGGTAGATGCTGCTTTAAAATTCTCTAGCTCACTACATAAAATCTTCAAATCTTTATATAACTAAATTGGAAGGATCCAGCTATTAGCAGAGGTTTCTCTGTGCAGAAATAGATAATTTCGCTGCGCTGTGTGGCCCACAGGCAGAGCGCACGTCCTTTCCCTATGAGACGCTGAGGGAAACTGAGGCTGAAACAGGTAACGCATGTTCTATGTAAAACGATGAGGTAATGTGATTTTTCCAGCCAATTGCAACCATACACATACCAGACATGACGAAGCACACACATCTCACCCTGCTCTATTCTATAATTTTGATTTGCTGTCCACCAAAATTACTGGAAGCGCCGATAAAGGCGCGCTCTAATAGATGTGCTCAGATTTTTACCTTAATTATCGATATGATCTGTGAAAATTTCGATCACCATAAAAAACTTGGCAGGATTTCAACTTTGTCGATAAAAAATTCGCTCAACACTAATTAGTGATGAGGACAGCAGTGGACGAATGAAACACAAAATAGATGATGATGTAGACGACCACATTGGGAGCCGGGTGAGGCAAGGGCTTCATCATCGTCAGGAGAAGAGAGAGCGTCAGCTTGCGAGTCAGGCAGCAGCGCAGCCAGGGCAAGTGGGGTCGTAAGTTTGTGGGCCGTGATGTCAGCAGGTAGCAGCAGTGTGTGAGGTCGGGAGCCAAGCGGCCTCGAGGTAAAATAACCCGCTTCGCAAGGTCCATGAAAGTAAGTTGCAGCTACAGCAGCACAGGGGGCTCAGCCGACTAATGGCGCGGCGGCAGTAGTCATTTCAGTGCGGAGCGTTGGCGGTTAAATCCGAGACTCGGCGCGTTTACATGATGTGGTAGTCTTTGCTAAGACACGGACGGAGACGAATATGGGTATATGTATGTATCTTGTGGGCAGAAAGTGAAGCGTCGGGCCAGGGAGCTTAAGTTGGACCACGGACTTTGCGTCATCACATGCAGCGTCACCATCGGGGCCTGGGAGATAAACGTGGGCTCAGATGGGGGGGTCCATCTTGCCGCCGCAGCTAACGAAGCTGCAGCAGATTGCAGCAGCGCCCGAGTGGCACGCCATGCCATTGCAGCCAGTCAAGGCTCCACCACCTTTGCAGTAAGGGAGCTGTTTCTCTTTGACTCTTCATCTCCGTCCATATGTCCTTGCTCCTCGCTACTCATGGCCGCCAGCAGTCGTTTCAGCGATGTGCGATTGCAAAGTGGCACGGTATGCGTTCCAACCTCCTAAGGTGCAGCAGCTGGACCGTTACTCTGTCCAAGTTGTTGGTATTGCGAGTCCCTCCCTTTCCTTATGGGGACTCTGCACAAATTCAGAGAACTAATGGCTGTGCCGGAAGCCGAGATGGAGAGTTTCAAAGCCGTAATTTTTTTTTCCAAAAAAGCCAAGTACCAGGCACTTCATAAATATGTAGAACAGCAGGATGGTGGGCCAAGTCCTTGCGCTTATCGGTTTGTTTCCAAGGTGTACGGCTGAGTGGTACATCTGGAGCTGGAACTACGGTCAGGGCCAGTCAAGTACATGTCCTTTACGGCCAATGGCGTGAATGTGTTCCTGCCCAGGCACTCCTACAACTTGGGACAGGAGACGCCGCCCGCTTTCTCCTCCCGTTGTCAACCTGCTGCAAACTGGTGCCAATGTCCGCCTCTTCCTCCTCCACCATCACCACCATCTCAGCCTCCACAAGTTACTGCTCCTTCCATACCAATGTGTAGGGCACAGCGGTGTCACGCAGTTCTACACTGGCTTTGCCTCGGCAAACGAAGTAACACAGGGGAGGAAAGGAGGATACTGCTCAGCTTCTTGCAGCAAGAAATCGATTGTGTGGCCTTTCTCGCGCCAACTGCTAATCGGAAACCTTGGGACAGACAATGGGAGGAACTTTGGGTGTCCACGCGCTGCACCGAGGAGGTATTGGTCCATGCGCCCTGCATGGCGCACGGGTGTTCAATTGGTTGTGAAAAGGTTCCTGAGTCTTCCACCGATCTCAGCAGATTCTAAAAATGACAGGGGGAAAACTGTGCATTGCACTTTATTTCCTTTGTACAAAGCCGAGGAACCCCTTCCTCGTGTTTTTACAGCGGCAGAACGGCCTCCCCCAACACACTCTGATATGCGATGTTTACCGCTGGGAATTCAGCCTGCAACCATGTTGGACCAACTGAATGAAACAGACAGAAGGTCTATTACGATTTTTTGATGATCCAGGCAGACAGAACGAGTATACCCTGTGTAACTTTGATGTCAGCCAGTGGTAGCTCATGCGTGACACCTGAGTTTGTTGAGCCAATTCGAACGGGGAGGCGCACGTGATTGTCAGTCGCCAGGACATACGGGATGGAATATCGTCATTCACGCTTCATGTCTGGAACGATGCTGGAAAAATCTGTCTGGGGGCAGGGGGACTGAGAGAACGTTGGCGACTACATCCGTGGCCTCATGAGTCCGGTGGGGACTGAAATGGAGGTGGAGGGAGGAGGAGGAGGGATCTTTGGAGCAAAAGCATTGTTGGTGAAAATGAGAGGATTTTCTTCTACCCATGGGGTGACAACAGGGAGGAGGAGCAGAGGAGCAGCTGGGAGGAGGTGGAGGAGATGAGGAAGGAAGACGTGGCAGATGACCACAAAGCACCGTGGCAGTTATACAGTGGAAATGGAGGCAGGGGAGCCCCTGGGAGTCAAATGTGGCAAGTGGCCCGCAGTCATGCTTATTTGCCTGGCAAGTGGACAGTCCTGAATAAGTCAGTCCGGCAGTGGGGGAATGACTTCTGGCCTCTCCACCTATTGGACCCTCGCTACGGTCAAAAATGGGAGCCTTTGTTCCCAGGATATTCGTGAGGGGAAGGGAATATAACGCAAATACTGTAGGGAATCTCCTGTAATCAGTTGGCGCTGCCTTTGTGCGGGCATCGTCCCTCCTTGACAGGTTCTGACCGGGGGGGGGGTTCCTAGCGCTCCGTTACTACTGCCGCGGCTGCTGGGGGAAGGTGGGGGGGTTAGGAGCAGTGCCAGCTCCATCAAAGTAGTAACCTAAGTCTGGAGTCACTGATGAGCAGCTTCCTTCACCCACTAGTGAGGAGGGCAGTCAAGCCAGCAGCAGCAGCAGGCCCTGGAGCTAGTCCCTTGAACCAACAGGTTGTGGACTTACTTGCGAGCAGCACTCTGCCACCTCAGTTAGAAAGATCGCTTGACTACTGGGCAGCCAAATGGATGTGTGGCGCAAATTGCGAAGTTTTGCAGTGGAGAAGCTGTCCTGCCCGGCCAGTAGGGTAGGTGTAGCTTGTGGCATTGAGCAGGTGTTCAGTGCGGGCGGGGGCCATCGTTGCCCCAAGGAGAACCCGCTTGCCGTTCCACGGGGAAATGTGGGAACGACTGTCCTTTGTCAAGATGAATCAGGCGTGGATGGCCAAGATTTCCACACACTCAATGACTTAGCGTCCAGTCTGGTTACTGGGTTCAAACTACCTGCCCTCAGCCCACTATTTCTGATGCCGACACCCGCCTGATTGCCACACATCTGCTGCTAGTTTCCTCCATGTGCCTACCACCATCTTTACCAGGGGATGGTATTGCAACCCCACCTCACAACTTGTCATTGTTGCCACTCTATGACCTCTGCTGCTGGCTGCTGTTGCTGTTGCCATGACATCAAACTGTGTCATTTGTGACACTCTCTGGGACCTCATGCTGTTGCTCCTGCCGCCGTCCAATCAAATCTCAGTCATTGTGCCACTATGTGGCCATATCCTTTTTTTGCCACCTCCAGATATTTGTTCATTTGTGCCACTGTCTGACCTTTCATGCTGCTGCTGTGGCTGCTGCCAGTTCTCAAAACTGTGTCATTGTGCCATACCTGACCTCATACTGCTGCCGCCGTGACCTCTGCTCTTCAAGTCAATATTGTGACATTCTGTGGCTTCCTCATAGTTTTGCCACCTCTCAGAATGTAATTGTGCACTGCCGCGACCTCATACTGCTGCTGTTGTGACATGTACTCTCTCCAGTCATTGTGCACTCTGTGGCCTAGTCCTGTTTTTGCCACCTCCAAAATGTTCATTGTTGCCACTGCCTAACCGCAAGCTTATGCCGCCTGTGACTCCACGTCTCAGTCATTGTGCCATTTCTGTGGCTCTTCCTCATGTTTTTGCCACCTCCAGAATTGTCATTGTGCCACCTGCCTGACCTCATTACTTGCTGCTGTTGTGACCTCATACAATGTTTCGGTTGATTGTGCCAGCTCTGTGACCTAATTACTGTTTTGCCACCTCCAGAATTGTCATTGTGGCCACTGTTGACCTCATAGCTGCTGCCTGTGGCTGCTGCCGTTGTCCTCCATCCTGTGTTCATTTTGTGCCCACTTTCTGACCTCATGCTGCTGCTGTCGGCTGCTGCCGTGTCCTCCCACACTGTGTTATGTGCCACGTTCTGACCTCATTGCTGCTGCTGTGGTGCTGCTGTGTCCTCCACACTGTGTCATTGTGCCACTGCCTGACCTCTGCTGCTTGCCGCCGTGTCCTCGCTCTCAGTCATTGGGACATTCTGTGGCTTTCCTCTGGTTTTGCCTCCTCCAGAATGTCATTGTGCCTCTGCCTGACCTCCCGATTGCTGATGCCGCCATGACCTCCGCTCTCAGTCAATTGGGCCATTCTGTGGCTTCCTCCTGTTTGCACCTCAGAATGTCATTGTTCCAATGCTGAACCTCATGCTGGCTGTGGCATGCCGGCGTCATCTCCACAACTCTGTCACTAATGTTGCACCTGAGCTTCAGCTTGTTTTTTTCCAGTTTTCGCTGGCATGACTTTACAGGAGTACATTCCCGCTTGAGTTTTTTGGTCAGTTTTGCTCTCTTAAGTGCCAGGGAATTTTTTAGGAAGCAGATAATTCTAAGAGCGGCGGCAGTCATCTGGTGTCATTACTAAAACACAACTTTGTAGAAGACCAAACCAAGCTCCCTCTGGCTATATTTAAGCATAGGCACAAGTTTACAGGCACCCTGCAGGCTCTGTTGCCAGGTGCAGCCTGGAAATTGCTGCTTTTTTAAGCAATTCAATCCGAAGTACTTTGGACTAATTTTTATTTAATCTAATTTTTTGTCGGAAAATTCGGCGAAGTGACGAATCAAATTTTTGAGAAATTCGCCCATCTCTCTGCAAGGCTCTTTCCCCCAAGGTCCTCTGGTGGCATCATGTGCCCAGAGAAACCAGGCTGTGTTGAAATTAATCTGTCTTGGAGACCATCCACACACAGGTCAGAAGCGCTGTGGAGACCGCTCTCCGCAACGAGCAAACGTTGGGCTGTGGTGTGGTGAACAAGAACCTTGTGCCAGGGCAAGGTGGTGTGCGATACAGGCGAAATCTGCTGGCCGCCTTAGATCGGTGCTAGGCTGAAGCACATCCCTTGCCCTGGCACATGTCATGAAACCTTGTCGTCCAGAAATTTCTAAAGAGCTACCCGGAGTCTGGACTACCTGCTGAGGTGGCTGAGGTCTGGGTTCACCACTTCCGCCTTTCGCCACCCTGATTCGTCCGGCCTGGGCTGCGTTGCAGCGTCAGCTCGGCTCCCCGTCAACCGTCTCATGTTGACGTGGCAACACGCTGGAATTCACCCTCACATGCTCTCAACATTGTGGCAGCAGAGCAATGCCTTTACGCAGTACGAGTAGTGACACATGGCTGACAAGCAGCTGGGTGCGGACCCTCGGGGTGTTGAGCCACGAGGTGGAGGCATCAGTGAAAGAGTTTGCCATCCTTGCCATGTTTTGAAGAATCCACTCAAAATGCACGTCAGTGCGGAAAATGCCCTTGTCAGCATGAGCATTGTGAGTTGATCTCAGTTCTGGAATGATCGATTGGACACTCCTGAAACAAGAGGTCCCGCCAGCGACGGAGGGACGGAGAAACGGAACAAGATTGAGGGACCATGGAGCCTTTCTCTCCGTCGAATCCACAAGGCCCGACAGTTTTCACCATTCTATCGGTCTTATTAGGCAGTGGTTGGGGGTCCAGGGCTAGTGCAAGGCGGCGCTCGCCTCGGGTTTCATCTGGGGAATCAGGGCTTGTTGAAGCTTGCCGGGGGAAGCGGAGGAGGGGAGGAGGTATTCCGGACACCGACGTTACCGCGTCCCGCCTTGAAAAGGTTGGCGCGAATTTGAGGCGGAGGGGGAAAGATGGGGGAAGTCGTTTGCTGTGCCCCTCGCCCCAGAGGCTTGGGAAATAAAGGCTCCATCTCTCCTTGAGGGCTGGATGCCCCTTTTCCTAAAACAATGACCCCCGCATTAAGGCCCATCAAAATGAACAACAGTTACGGGTGGCCACCCTCCGGGAAACCCCCGGCAAAAACAAAAATCAGCACTTCCTTAAACCCCACCCAAATAGAGAGAAAAATGCAGGAAATGGAGACCTTGCTGTTTTGATCAACTGGAAAATTGTTGCGTTGTTCACGTTCCTCAAAGGTTCCGGTGGAACAACATCCGACTGAAAGCAGTAGGGCCAACAGCGTAGGGGCACGCGCACGGAAAGGTGGCAAAAGCGTAAGGGTGACCTCTAGCAATCTTTAAATTTAAACACCCCCAAAGCATCAATGCGGGGCACAAATCCAACACCCGGACAGTTAAGATCATGGTGCATGATATCTGCGTCTCAACACCGATGTTTTTTTTATGTGTTCCCGGGCCCAATAGCTTCTGGGTATCCCCAAAATGGACAAATGGCCCCAGCCACTCGCCCGCCATGAGGGGTTGTCCTGCCCCGCAGCCAGCGTCTATTGGGGACCTTCAGCACGCTGGAGGAGTCATTTTCAAAAACGATCCGACTTTTCCCAAAATAATGTGGTCGTTTGATTTCATCAAAATGAATCGGCATGGATCTTGATGAGTTGTGGGCCCCCAAATTTCCGAGGTCACCCTGTTGACCCTTTAATTTCCCCTTCAAACAGAAATGGTCCTTTGAAAACTTTTTTTTAAAAAAAGATAATTCTTACTGCATTTTTTTTCTCAGTTCCCAACAGTTCATTTTGTGGTTTTGCTGTGAGGGGACTGTAAAAAACAGAAAGGTTTCATGACCCCAACCCGTATTTAAATTTTCTCACTTTATTTTAAAATTTTCGATTGTCAATGGTTTTGAGGTCATGTTTCTTGAGAACAGCTTATAAACATGGGCCTTTAACAAAATTCTTCAAATTTTCATTTCCCAACACAATTTTTATTTCTAAAACCAAAAAATAATTTTTTTCATTTCTTTAAAACAAAAAAAACATTCCTTTAACAAATTTTTTAATCACCTCCCCACACAATTTTTTAAATCAAAAAAAAATTTTTTAATTTTTTTCCCCTCTCAAATCACAAACCATCCAAATAAAACACACTAACAAACTTTACAATTTAAAAAAC
>JAODAL010086960.1:0-10084 GCA_025379985.1 Phyllomedusa bahiana | reverse complement strand
TTTGGGGTTAAAATATGCATAGGCACTATATGGGATATCTCTAAAAACGGCAGACCTGGGGTAATTGATATTAAGTTGCATTTACCTAGTCACAATTACCGAATTCCAGTGAATAATGGATAAATAATGAAAATCTGCAAAAATAGTGAAATATTGAAATTAAACATCCATATCGCTATAATTTCTGTGAAATACCTAAAGGATTAACAAACTTCCCAAACACTGTTGTAAATACTTTAAGGGGTCTAGTTTCTTAGATGGAGTCATTTATGGAGATATCTAACATGCAGGCCCCTCAAAGCCACGTCAGAACTGGACTGGTCCCTAAAAAAATGTATACTGCAAATTGTTTTGAAAATGTGAGAAATTACTACCGTATATACTCGAGTATAAGCCGACCCGAGTATAAGCCGACCCGAGTATAAGCCGAGGCACCTACTTTTGCCCCAAAAAAACGGGAAAGCTCATTGACTCGAGTATAAGCCTATGGTAGAAAATGCAGCGGCTACTGGTAAATTTTAAAAATAAAAAATGGATACCAATAAAATTACATAGGCAGTTTAATGTCCCCCATAGGCAATTATAGGCGGATATATGGCCCTATATGCAGGTATAGGCAGGTATATGGCCCCATAGGCATGTAATAGGCAGTTATATGTCCCCCATAAGCAGATTATAGGCAGGTATATGGCCCCATAGACAGGTAATAGGCAGGTATATGGCCCCATAGGCAGGTATAGGGCCGGCTGTAGGCAGGTATAGGGCAGGCTGTAGGCAGGTATAGGGCAGGTATAGGGCAGGCTGTAGGCAGGTATAGGGCAGGCTGTAGGCAGGTATAGGGCAAGCTGTAGGCAGGTATAGGGCTGGTATAGGGCAGGCTTTAGGCAGGTATAGGGAAGGATGTAGGCAGGTATAGGGCCAGCTGTAGGCAGGTGTAGGGCCGGCTGTAGGCAGGTGTAGGGCTGGCTGTAGGCAGGTGTAGGGCCGGCTGTAGGCAGGGTATAGGCAGGTATAGGGCCGGCTGTAGGCAGGTATAGGGCCAGCTGTAGGCAGGTATGGGCCGCTGTAGGCAGGTATAGGCAGGTATAGGGCCAGCTGTAGGCAGGTATAGGGCCGGCTGTAGGCAGGTATAGGCAGCTGTAGGGCCGGCTGTAGGCAGATAAAGGGCAGGTATAGGCAGCTGTAGGCAGGTATAGGCAGCTGTAGGCAGGCATAGGCAGTTTAAAAAAAATCAAAAACAATCACTTACCTGGCTCCCCGCTGCTCCGTCTCCCTCGCCGCTCCGCCTCCTCGCTGTTCGGCCTCCCGCGCGCTGTCCTCGGTCTTCTCGGCACAGGCGGGTGACGTCATCAGGCCGCGCACGCAGCGTGATGACACACGCTGCCTGTGCCGGGAAACTGCGGGCTCGACAGACCGCCGGAGTCCACTGCGGAGCACGGAGCACTCGCTCTGTGCCCCGCAGTGGTATCCCTTCACCTGCATGCGCTCCAGAGGAGTCGCATGTAGGTGAAAGGATCGCGGACAGTGTCCGGGCCAGCGCAGCGCCCGGACACTGTGCGCTCACTCGGCCTTCAATTATATGCGCTCCTTGAGGAGCCGCATATAACTGAAGCGTCCCTGTCGGCGCTCGGGCCATCGCAGCGCCCGAGTGCCGACAGTGACTCGAGTATAAGCCGAGGTAGAGTTTTTCAGCTCATTTTTTGGGCTGAAAAACTCGGCTTATACTCGAGTATATACGGTACTAAATTTCTAATCCCCCTAATGTGGTAAAAAAATAAAAAAAAAAAATTAAAAAATGATGCCAACCTATAATGGACATATGGTAGATGCTAGTTATGAACTATTTTGTGGTGAATAATTATCCGCCTTGCACGCAGAAATTTTGGAACTTTCAAAATGACAATTTTTTCCAAATTTTCATGAAATTTTTATATTTTTCAAAAACAAACAAGGTTTGAATGGATCAAAATTTCTTCCTAACTTAAAGCACAATGTGTTACGAGAAAACAATCTCTGAATCACATGGATAGGTAAAAGTGTCAAAAAGTTATTCTCACATAAAGAGACACATGCCAGATTTTAAAAATAGGGCTGTGTCAGGAAGGCCAAAACTGGCTGGGTCCTTAAGAGGTTAAAGGTGTTGTCTCACTTCAACAATTGCTTTTTATGTTAAAGATCTTTCAAAAACAAGTCACTTTGCAATATATGTCCATTAACAGTGTCCTACCTATTCCTACATATCCCTCTTGTATGGGCTGCATCAGCTCCTCATGTCGCTATAGTTACAGACCTGTTTGATCCCTCATGATAGGCTGCCAGCACTGGTTGCTATATATGTGCATCAACAGTGTCCTACCTATTCCTACATATCCCCTCTTGTATGGGCTGCATCAGCTCCTCATGTCGCTATAGCTACAGACCTGTTTGATCCCTCATGATAGGCTGCCAACACTGGTTGCTATAGCTACAGACCTGGCTTCTACTACGGTCTATTAGAAGCCAGTAAACACACCCCTGAATTCAAAATGAAACCAAGAAAACAGGATTGAGGTAAGATGAATCAGTGTAGTGAGACAACTACAATTCTTGTCAATTCTTAAGCTGCTTATATGTGTAAAAGCCCCATAGAAACAACAGTGTAGCGTATTTTCAGCATGTTGGCGCTGAAAAAAACCGTTTCATACTTGTTCTAAATACGTTTGAAAACACACTTTGAAAAATATTGCTAATCAGGCGTTTTTTAATTAGATTTGGAAGTGTATTTTGACACGCAAATTTACACTTTATAATATGCCATGTGAACATACCAGAATAGATTCATGAAGCATTTATGTACCCAGTTAATCCTTGTTAAAGATCAGAAACAACTTTGATGAAGTCTACACAAAAAAGTTAACTTTAAATATACCTTTGAAGAGCTTATGTACACAATCATTTCAACAAATCTGATCAACCTCCAGGAAGTCAATAGCCGTGATATGTACCATAGACTTCTGTTGGATCCTAATGTACCCCTCTAATTTTGGGGATTGCGCAGTCAGATGTTGGAAAAAGAAGGTGCTTTTTGCTATGGGTATGGATTTTTGACCTGTCTAGTAAATGTAGCAGTAAGATTGACCCTCATTCTGTGATTTTAAGCAAATATTGTCCCATTTTTATTTTTTATTTTTCTTTGTTAAATGCTTGTAAAGTTAGTATTTGAAATTGCAATTTGATGAGAGCCCTCAACATGAATTGTGAGCATGCATATTTTGGCCAAAATACCAACTAATACCTCTTTTTTTTTTTTTTTTATCAGGATGGAGTTTGGCCCTGTATTTTTTTGTTGGGCACTTAGAGTATGCTGGGTTCAATCAAATAGTATGGGTGTCACTAATAGGCTATAAGCCAGCATGGAGCACAACACATTATCACAAAACCCCTATTTCCCCCCACTTCAGGTGGCTAGTAGGCAGTCTCGTACTGGCCTAATGAAGGACCGGAGTATCCTCCGATAAGCCCCAGGTCCAACACATGTACTGCCAGTTTTCAACTGTTTACATGGATACACATACATTTAGAAACATGCCATGAAGCTCAGGGCCCACCAGGGAATAACCAGCTCCTCGGTGGACCTTGTGCTCTGTGGCATGTTTCTAACTGTATGTATATCCTACCTACAGGGGCTCTACATACCTATCTACAGGGGGTCTATAGCTACCTACAGGGGTCTAAGTACCTACAGGGGGGGCCTACTTACCTAGAGGAAGCCTAGCTACCTACATGCAATGGTCTATATCTACCTACAGGGGTCGATAACTACCTACCAGGGACTATATCTTTCTACAGGTTGCCTATATATCTACCAAAAGGACCAATTATACCTAAAGGGGCTCTACTTACCTACAGGGTTCCATATATTTGTCTACAAGAGACCTATATAACTAACTTCAGTTGATCTATACATCTAACTACAGGGTGCCTACATACCTACTTATAGGGGACCTATATACCTACATAAAAAGGGTCTATATGCCTACCAAAAAGGGGATTTACTCATCTGTCTACCTAATTTGTAGAGTGTGTCTACCTACTATATAGGGGATTTACTTATCTACTATATGGGGACACAAAAGAAGACTAAAACTTGGTACACAAATGGGAGCCCCATGGCCGTTTGGGGGCACTTCTTCTGTTTGGGGCACAGAGAGGTAATTTTTACCATTGGAGGTGCTATAGATGGGGTTTTTGTACATATGTGGGAATTAGTAGGGAGATGCTGGAAAACTATGGAGTCTCAAATGTTTGTGTGGTAAATTCTGCAGGGATGAGTCATGACTGAGAAAAATCATCATGGCGGTCTTGTCCAGATGGAGAAGAAAAAGAGCAACTCATCAGAGAAGAGAACAACTCATCAGAGAAGACGTCTCCTGTGAGACCCTGAATGTAACTCCTGAAATCACTATACGTGTGCAGAACACCTGTGTACAACTGGTATCTTCTTCTATATGTCCATTTAATGGCAGTAATAATGGTCATAGTATCATGGTTTATATTCAGTAATGGTATGGTGTATTATTCAGTGACTACGTGGTCATGATATGTGTCAATATTGTTCACTCCCTAGGTAGTGGTGATATGTGATGGTATTATTCAGTCACTATGTGATGATGATAAGTGGTGGTATTATTCAGCCACTATGTGGTGGTGATATGTTGTCATGGTGTGGCGGTATTTGGTCTTATTGGAATTGTTGTTAATATTGGTCTTGGGATTCTGGCTTTGTGTAGCAGTGTTATTTGATAACTGTATAACCATTATTTAGTGTTTTTATACTTGGATTTATACTTTTTGCTCAGCCTATGTAGCAGTATGTATGGCTCTATTTCTGTGATTTTAAGTAAATCATGACCCATTTTTTTTAATTACTTTTCACTATGAAGGCACTATGCTGTAGCACATCAAAGGTCTCTATATAGGCTTCATGCACAAAAATGTGTATTAATCAGTAATTTGCAATCTTTTACCAGAGGAAGGGGAATGTTTGGTTTCATGGAACTCTGGTTTAGAAACACTAGGACACATCTATTATTGTTGTTAGTTAGACATTGTAAACTAATATGTGCTAGATCTATAACAGTGGCCCATGCTGTCTGATAATGTTGGCACAAGTTAAGAATTGTCTAGCTTGTTTAGAACAACTATTAGTTATCTTTACATCAAAATTCTATACCAAAATGTAAGTGCAATTTTGGCAAAATTTGGGTGCACAATGTGCTATCATGACTACACTCACTTTCTTGTGCAGCCATACCCATTTCTGGCTAAGCACACCCACTTTTGAGAGGAGACACAAACGTGTCTTAAGCACATAGTAAGTATATCTGCTCCAATAATGTGTCACGATTTGTACATGTTATAACACATCTATGGTGCAAGCACTATCATAAATGTGCTTCACTTTTCTAAATAATGTTTTAACTGAGCTCTGCTGCATCTGACAGTCTGAGCCCTATTATATCTGAAATTTGGCATCTATGACATGCCTTACAATTCTCAGTCTGCCCTAGGCTACTCATTCTTTTGAGCATGTACAATGTATGACAAGTTGTTCATTCATCCAATGATTGTTTTTATTTTTTTGCAATTTCTACATTCAAGTGGTCAAATACTATTCAAACAGACATCACAGTTTTCATGTATAAGTCTAGGGTCCAAAAAGCCATTGTTTACACTCTATAAAAAGCTGCTTGAAAGCTGAGTTTCACAGTAATTGCTCAAGTAGTTTTCCCAGATCCTCTACTTTCTCTCTTCACTTTTCACCTATGGTTTTCACTGCAGTTTATTAAGTCTAGTAAGACTCTAAGTTGTAAGAGGTTGACTGCCTTTATAGCTGTAGCAGTCCCTCTTTCACTGTACAATAAAGAAGCAAAAGGCCCCTAAAGAATTGGTTGAAACCTGAATAACTCTAAATATTACACAATTATATTTAATATTTAATAAGCCAAATGTCCTTGTTACTCAAACAATGCCTCACACTAAAACATATCAACCAGTGCCACATATCAACAGCACTCCACAAACGCTAAGAGACAGTCAAATAATAAATCCATGGACTATTTTAAAACGCATTTTTGCTACTTTTTAGATACCTAAAAATTTGAGGTTCTTGGGATGATTTTTTGATCAAAACTGCGACTGCCTATCCACCAATGACAAGGTGACCTCAGTTCAGATGACGACCTACACTATAATATTCTTACCTCATTTTGGGGGACATGTCCCATTAGGGCTGCACCATTTTTTTGGTGTATTTTGCACCAAGAAACTGTTGTCACCGTATTCTCTATATAAACGAACTGTCGTACACCAAACCTAGGCACATTTGACACTTTTGAATGCGCCTAAAAGAGGCGCATCAAATATGCTAGCAATCAGCCTTTTTTTTTTATATATGCCTAAATTAGGCTCATTACATATGCTATACAAGGCATATCACACGCCAGATTTTTGACAGGTTTATTTATCTAGGCACATTATACACTCATTTAATGCAACTTAAAACCGGTGTGGAAGCATCTCTTTTCTGACATGTCGCTCTTGGTGTCTTCTTAGGCCTCCATACTTTCAGAGCATGAAGCTCCCAGCTACACTCTGTACTGATTAAAAAAACTGTATATGGATGTAGGGCTTGGACGATGGCTAAGCAAAGGCCGGCGATCCCCTAGGATGCGTACCTCTACCGGTGCGTAGGGGGTGCAGGTATGGAGCAAACTCAGGAGCTGAGCTCGCACCATACAAGGCAGTCACAGTTAGTCACAGCTGGGACTTTCCTTCAGTAGCGTTAGCAAGGATAGGAGTTTACCTCCGCTCCCTCCTCGGTGCCGGGGGTCGGGGGAGAAGGGGTGAGAATAGCTGCAGAATATCAGTGCAGTAAGGAGAGACATTAGGGGAGCTTAGATTACACCTCTCCTAATGTTCCTGCATCCTTCTGACATCATCCTGTCACATGATAGGATGCTGCCATAACAGTGTATTGCTGGAAAGAGTCGGCAGAGCTTCGGTTCCCTCTCCTCAGCAGAGCCCTGAGTGCTGAAGAGAGGAGACTGACGCTCTCCAGGACAAGTAAGTGTTTTTCTGTGTGAGTAGGGGAAAGAAATGTCAAAGTAGGAGAGGGGGAGATGGATTATAGAGGGAGAGGTGGGTTATAGTGGGAAAGGGAGAGGTGCGTCATAGTGGGAGAGGTGGGTTATAGTGGGAAAGGGAGAGGTGCGTCCTAGTGGGAGAGGTGGGTTATAGTGGGAAAGGGAGAGGTGCGTCATAGTGGGAGAGGTGGGTTATAGTGGGAAAGTTGCATTATAGTGGGAGAGGTGGATTATAGTGGTAGAGATGGGTTATAGTGGGAGATAGAGGGAGAAAAGCTGAGCTCCATGATATATAGGTTAATATGATTTGATGCTGAGTTTTTATGTAAAAAAGCTCTGTAAACACATTGAAACAGGGAAAGCTGTCAATCACTGCATGTGGCCAGGGGACTGCTATTGTCTCTTAAGGAGTCTAGTTCGTATTGCCTCTGCTTTTTACTCAGAAATTCTGCTCCAAATCATATAAACATAAATATCACAGAGCTCAGCTTCTCTACCTCTATCACATCCTGCTCTCAGATAGGGAGGCTCAAACCACCTGTCAGGTTCCTTTTAATCACCCCATTGCCTATTGTTCTCATTTTTGTGTAACAAGTTTAAATGATGCACATGATGTTTCATCTCTTTCAAGTTATTATTTACAGGAGGAACCTGGGGAGACATGTATGAAGGAAGGCGCCTCAAAGTGAATTGTCGAGTCTCGTTTACAGTGTATAATCCGCCTGATGTATGAAAGTGGCTTTTGTGCGATTACAAATGGGTCTAAAGTTCATTGCACATCGCCTATGTGTGAGGCGC
The DNA here is from genome assembly GCA_025379985.1 of Phyllomedusa bahiana. NCBI lineage: Eukaryota > Metazoa > Chordata > Amphibia > Anura > Hylidae > Phyllomedusa > Phyllomedusa bahiana. The sequence goes on along the minus strand of JAODAL010086960.1, from coordinate 2,162 downwards.
ATTACGAAACAGGCGCATTAGTAATGTGCCAAACGTGTATAAAGGCTATAGATAGGCTGGAAATAAGAGAAGTCATTAGAATAGCATGTCAGTGAATAGAAACTATGGTACTGATCCTGCTTGGAGGACCACAGGTCCCAGCAAGACCTGTGCTGTGCTGTCTCTTGCTGTATGTAGAATAAAGGGTGAGAGCAGCAAAAATACATTTCAAATGTAATGTTGTAAAAATTTAAAATTGTAAAATCTGAACAACATCATCAGTGGATTATTTAGTGTAAAATTAGTTTTAGATTCTATTAATTTTAAATACATTTTATAGGTAATATTTGTATATTTTTGGGATATTATATATTTTTATATTAATTTTATATGATAACTTTTTATAAAACTTAAATAATTAGTTTGATAATTATCAGAAATTCCTTTTTATTATTGTACTGATGTAAGTTGAGAAATAAGGGACATTTTTTGCCCTATTGGTAAATCTAACTTCACTTCAACGCCTCAGGCAGACCACATTAAAATAGGTCTGTTTTGCCGAACCACATTCATATATGTGTCTAATAATACGAGTGTGATATGACACGCCCCCAGAACGCCCCCAAAACGCCCCCTCATGTTAGGCACATTAGAAAGTATTGAGTCTTACGAACAATGCACCTAACACATTCATTAGGTGCATTAGACATCGTAGACTGCTCACTTAGGTGCATTTTACGCCAGAAAAGGGTGAAAATCCCGATCATACATGTCTCTCCTGTGTCTAAGTGGATATATTTCTCATAACATTTGGGAACCCAATAGATGTATGTTACCATGTTTCTCCAAAAATAAGACAGGTCTTACATTAAATCTTTTTTCCAAAAAAACAGCTGGGGCTTATTATCGGGTAGGGCTTATTTTTTATATTACATATACTAAATTAACACTGGGGAATCTCACCTCCTCGGGCTGCTGTGAAGTTAAGGCAGGTTATGAGGAAGCAGCCTGGTGGCTGGTTTAAGGTGTATGCTATGTCTCTCGCCTGCTCTTTGGAATTTAGGCCGCGGCTCTGGCCAGGAGTAGGCCTGAAAGTTCTGTTGGGGGTTGTACAGGCCCCGAGTTAACTAATGAGCTGAAAGCGGAACTAAAGGTCATCAGGAGGACCCCCAGAAAGCTCTGGTAAGTGTTTTGTCACAGGAAAAGACCGGGATTGGCCGCAGCAGGGCAATTAAATTATCTGGGCTGGCAACAGAGGTAGACCTTGATAAGACTGTACACTAGAGTGGCCCTTAGCACAAGGTGAGAAAATGAAAGTGGTTAGTTCAAAAGTCTCACCCCCTGAAGTCGTTCCACTTATGAAGAGGAAAATTTGTGTAAATTGTTTTTGCAATTGGACAGCATTTACAGGTGGTCATTGCATTTTCAAGAATTGATATTTACAATTAGTGGAAATAATTTGCATGTAATAATATTTTGTATAGCATTATTAGCACTAAGGTACCTTGACTGCTTTCCACGATAAATTAAATATGCAAAAAGAGAAGAACTAACAGTAGTAGCATTTTAAACATGAACACAACTGAAAGTTTTTCTTTGTCATAAATTTATCAAATCAGTAAAGTACAGTATTGTAGTATCGCAATTGTCAGTCATTAACACTGGTCTGATAAGTCCATCGTTGTTACGTGGGTCGTCTTTTTGCAATCACGAAATTTCTTTCTATGTTATCTGACAACTTGTAGTAAAAATTGGAGCTGTTCTTCTCCTTTTGCCAAAAATTTAAAAATCAATTTTTCAAAATGCAAGGGCCACCTGTAAAGCTGTCTAATTGCTAAAACAATGTACACAAATTCTCCTCTTCATAAGTGGAACAACTTCAGGGGGTGAGACATTTGAATGAACCACTTTTATTGTTTCACCTTGTGTTAAGGGCCACCCTAATATAGACCTTTGGGGTCACCTCTAAACGTCATCCAAAATTTAAACAGAATTAAAAAAAAAAATTCTCCTCAGGTGGAACAGCTTGAAGGGATAAGAACTGGAAATTTTAAACTTTCACTTTTAACAGCCACCGTACTGTGCACCCGTGGCTCTCACTGGTCACTTATGGTAGATGGGGAGAGAGCTCACCCGGAGTGTCTCAGAGCTCACCACTGACCGTTAATATTCAGGTGTAGGAT
>JAODAL010086959.1:0-10084 GCA_025379985.1 Phyllomedusa bahiana | reverse complement strand
ATTCATGTAGACAAGAAATGCAGGGAAACTTATATAATTTCATCTCTGCAATATATTCACTTTTTATGGTACATCTGCAGCATATTCTGGAACAACTTTATACATAATTAGTCTACAGCATGATCCCCTATAGGGCTCACTGTCTGATCCCCATATGTTAGTTGTAAATTCTCCTATATATTCTGGGGCAGGCATCCTCAAACTGCGGCCCTCCAGCTGTTTGGAAACTACAACTCCCATCATTCCCACTGTTATATATGATATAAATGCATGATGGGAGTTGTAGTTTCCCAACAGCTGAAGGGCCACAGTTTGAGGATGCCTGTTCTAGGGTGTAATCTACAGATGACTTTTGAAGGTGTAAAAAAAAAAAAAAATGGAAAATGACATTTACTCTTTACTGACAATGAGATATACCAATAAACAAGTATGGACCGGCTTACACACTGCTCCATACAGTGTAGTAACTGTGGGTGCACCATCTAAATGAATCAACAATATAATGTTTGCCATGGCAGATGGTAGCCTAATGAATGTTTTTCTCACTGCTATGTTACTGCTCCTATTGCTTCGTGCCTTTGACAGAAGGTAATAGGAGTTCCACCTTGGTAAACTCTTCTGCATTATACATATATAAATTTAGGGAGACATGTGTGAAGGAAGGTGCTTCAAAGTGATTTGTTGAGCCTTGTTTTCAGTGTATAATGTGACTGAATGTATGAAAGTGTTTTTTGTGCGTTCATAAATGGTATCTAAAATTCATTGCACCTCGTCTGTGTGTTTGGCGCATTACGGAATTAGGCGCATTAGTAATGTATAAAGGCTAAAGATAGGTTAAAAATAAAAGAAAAGTCATTAGAATGTAAGTGAATAGCAACTATGGTACTGATCTTGCTTGGTGGACCATAGGTCCCATCAAGACCTGTGCTGTGTTGGCTCTTGCTGTATGTAGAAAGAAGGGTGAGAGCAGCAAAAATAAATTTCAAATTTAATGTAGTAAGAACGAAAAATTAAAAAATCTGAACAGCAACATTAGTGGGTTATTTAATGTAAAACTAGTTTTAGATCCTATTAAATTTAAATACATTTTATGGGAGATTTTTTTTATATTTTTGGGATATTATATATTTTTATATTAATTTTATATGATAAAGTATTTTATTAAATTTAAATAATTTAATTTGATAAAGTTTAATAATTATCAGAAATTACTTTCTATGATTGTACTGGTGTGATGGCAAATATAGCTCCACTTCGACTCCTCAGGCTCAGGCAGACCACATTGAAATAGGTCTGCCTTACAGATATTGAAAGTCTTCCGTAAGTTTGAGAAGTGTTCCAATGTTGTTACTAGATGGTGCTTATGGTTATTCACTTAGGAAGCACAACAAAATGGAAGACTTTGTATATGCCTCTACAATAGTTAATTTATAGGTTATTTTGTATTGGGGAGGGAACTTTAGGGGGGGAAGGTTGGGGGGAAATAAAAGGAGGAAAATAGGGGCTGTCCTGAGGGTTGTTAAGTATTATTGTTATGAAAGAAGTGTATATCATACTGAAGTCATGGATCTATGTCTACCGAACAGATACATGTAATTCTGAAGTATGTTATTGTGACCGCTTATGGACAAACCCAATAAAACATATATTTAAAAAAAAGAAATAGGTCTGCCTGTTCGAGCAGTAATGCACCTAGTTTTGCCAAACCACATTCATGTGTCTAATATTATGAGTGTGGCGTGACATGCCCCCAAAATGCCCCCTCATGTTAGGCGCAATAGAAAGTGTCGAGTCTTACGAACAATGCGCCTAACACATTCATTAGGTGCATTAGACATCATAGCTGGCTCACTTACATTTTATGCCAGAAAAGGGTGAAAATCCAGATCGTACATGTCTCCTTTAATGCATAAGGGTGTCAACGCAATTGTGCCCCCTAGTGGTCAAGTATCAGTATAAAAAAATAGAAAAAGTAATAACAAATAAAATAATAAATATTAAACGTTCAAAACATCCCCCCTTTTGACATTCAACAAATGAAAAGATAAAGTTAGACATAATTGCTTTTTCAGTGCCTGTAGAAGTCTTATCTATTAAAATATAACATCATTTATCCTGTGTGATGAACACGTAGAAGAAAAAGATTTCCCAACACCAAAGTTGTTGTTTTTTTGGACACATCCATAAATAACCCACTCACCTATATGTTTTCTGAATGATGTTAAAAATAAAATATTCAGATTTTTATTTTTTGTATTTTTTACTACATTAAATGAAAGAAATTTTTTATCAGATGGTGATCAGTGTTGAAATTTATTTTTCCTGCTTTTACTCTTTATTCTACATACGGCAAGAGCTAGTACACCACAGGTCTTGCTGGGACCTGTGGACCACCATGAAAGATCACTACCATAGTTTCTATTCACTGACATGCCACGCTAATGAATTTTCTTTTATTTGTAGCCTATATACACATGTTTGGTGCATTAGTTATGCACCAAAGTTCCGTAATGCGCCAAGCATACAGGCGAGGCTCGTCAAACTTTAGACGCCATTTATGAGTGCACAAAACCCACTTTCATAGATTCAGGTGCATTATACACTGAAAGAATTATGCAGAAATGCACTTCAACACGGCTGTTTGCATACCTGGCTCCCAAAGTATCAAGTATTTTGTAAAGTGCAAAGAAAATAATATGTGTTTTTCCATAGTTTAGCAAATAAAAAAACTGAAAGGTGTGGCATGCATATTTATTCATTCCCTTGAGTTAATACTTTGTAGGATCATCTTTAGCTTCAGTCTTTTGGGGGATGTTTCTACCAGCTTTGCACATATAGAGGCTGGAGTTTTTGTCCATTCTTCTGTGCGGAATAGCTGTAGCTCAATTAGATTGGTTAGTGAACATTTGTGAACAAGTTTTCAAGTCCTGTCATGGATTTCCAATGAAATTTAGGTCTGGACTGTGATTTGGCCATTTTAATACATGATTATGTTTTGTTTTAAACCCTTCCATTGTAGCTTTGGCTGAATGTTAAGGGTCATTGTCCTGCTGGAAAGAAAACCTCACTCTCAAATCTTTCACAGTCTTCATAAAACAATGGAGTTATACTGAGAATAAATTAGATACAGATGTTCTTTGCGAATTAGGTGACTTTAGTCACACTGGATTATATTTCGGGGAATGAGAGTACAGGAGAGCTGAATACATATGCACGTCAAACTTTTCAGTTTTTTAATTTGCAAATATTTGGAAAAGCACATACCATCTCCTTTACACTTCACAAATACTTGCTATTTTGTGTTGCTCTATCACCTAAAATATCAATAAAATATGTTTAAGTTTGTGAATGTAACATTTAAAAATTAGCAACAGTTCAAGGGGTATGAATAAGTAAGTATTGTAGTATACCTGTAGAAATAGCAATTAAGTGATCACATAAAGTCCCTTTGGGGACTAAATAATATATTTTTTTAATAAACAGTATGTAAATTCTAAAACCCTTTTCTTGTTTGTCATTTGAAAAATGAACAGCAAAAGTGATAATTGCTGTGTCCATAACAGTTATATCTAATACAATAATAGAACACCCATCTCCAGAATTGTGTTTTTTTTTCCCTATGATCCTACCTTTTAGAAAAAATGTAATAAAAAATTATGGAAAACCACAAATTGTTTCCTATAAAACAGCTCACCCTACAAAAAATTGTCCAGAAAAAAAGTCCACATCAAGTAAAAAGTTATTGTCCTCGGAGAATAGTACAACAAAGAAAATTAAATATACACTACCGTTTAAAAGTTTGGGGTCACTTAGAAATTTCCTTATTTTTGAAAGATAAGCACAGTTTTTTTCAATTAATCTAACATTAAATGAATCAGAAATACACTCTATACATTGCTAATGTGGTAAATAACTATTCTAGACTGCACATTAGCTTGGACCTGTTCACCCTATGCGGGAAAAACCACAGTATTATGCATGGTACCAATTTAAACCCTCAATTTAACTTTTTTTCAGTATGACATTTTTTTTGTCCAACAGTGGGGGAGCAAAGAGAGACTAGGTTCTGGGATACCGAAGTGCGGGGGCCGCCCGCCAAATCTGTTGTTGGGCGTCACTAAAAGGCTGAAACCCAGCATGGTTAACCTACTTTGCACCTTATGTATTATCAAAAAATGAATTGAAAATACCGCAGCCACCCCTTCAGTCAGTGGGGCCTTTGGGGAGTCCACGCAGCGCACTCGATAGTTTCAGGTCCAGGGGGATAAAAGTTTTTAATCACCCTTGCAGTGGAGGCGACTGGGAAACACCGGTGCGCCTGCGTGAGGCGTTCTGGACCACACTTTGGAAACGAGGCCCCGGTAGGAATGAAAAATAGAAATGATTTTATGTTTATATATTAATGGTCCTTTCTGTGTATACGGCTATTGAAATATATGAAAAGTTTCAAATATTTTTAAAAAATAATATCAGTACGTAGTTATGTCGTGTTTTTAATTTGGGGGGAAATGACGTGTTACCCACGAAAACCCCCCCCTTCTACTTTTTTAAAATGAACCAATTAAAAATTTTCTTTAAACCCCGTGAAAAAGGGAAAAAATTCTCTGTGCCTGAAACGCGTAGGTTTTTACCTTTCTATTTTTTGTACCGCTGCCCCATGTGTCTTGAAATAAATTGGAGCATTTTTTCACCTTATCTTCGCTGGATCCTTCATGTTTATGAATTTATGCTGCACTTTGGGGGCTTTTTGCGGGAGCCAGGATTCCGGGTGCCGGGGGGAGTACCTCCCAGCTGGAACTTTTTGCTACAAAGGGGGGAAGCGAGGGAGCGATCTTCAGACTGTTGTTTTTTTTTCCCTTTTACGTTTTGTGTGCCGGCAAAGAAGTTGATGCTCCCCTCCCCACATCTTTTCCTAAGAGTTAAAAAACGCATATATGAATATATCTCCAATTAAAAATGCAATTTTTATAGCAGACGGTACCCCAATTTCTATCGCTACTTTTTCCCAATAAAAAGTATCAGCATTCCCCGGTTATCAACATGGAAATAGTCTGAACGAGACCCCAAATTTGGCACAAGTTTTTAGCACATCATATAAATCTCTCTGTGGAAAAAGAAAACATGTTTTCCCTTTTTTGAAAACCCCTGGAGAAATTTACAGATACAAGAAATGAAATTGGGTGGGACCGCAATCATTAAACATGTTTTAAAAAAGGACATTTTTACCCGCGGTTTTAAAAATTAAAGAAAATGCCTTCTTTCATTTTACACGGGACTTTTTTGGTTACTTGGATTTTATACTATGGGAGTGTTCTAAAAAGCTCATAAAACTCATCAAGATTTAAACTACCGTTACAAGGAATTTGAAGAACAATAAAAAAAGGGAACAATAAATTAAAAAGAATTACAGATGAAGAAGAGAAGGAAAAAACTAAGGAAAAAATAAATAACAATATTAAAATTGGAAAAAACTATTATGGAAATAAAAAGAGGAAATATCGCAGGGGTCAGGGGACTATAAAACGGGACAAATTATATTTGGAAGGCAGAGAGGGGCCTGGGTCTCCTCAAGTTACAGAGATATAAAAAAAATCGCAACAAAAAAAAAGAAGTGAGCTTTACGACATAGAGAGACACACATTCTGGTGTGTCAAAACACTGATACGGAAAAACTCATCAGTCGGGGGAAAGAGTACAAAAGTAAAACTAATGACAGAAGCAAGTAGTTTCAAAAAACGGGGGAAGAGAGGAGGCAGAAAAACACTCCAAAAAAAATAACAAAAACTGCAACAGAAAGGAAAAATAGGCATTGAAAAAATTTTATCATCCTGACCCCTACCTTTATTGTTGCCCAAATCAAGTACTAAAAAAGGGGATTAAATTTCTCTCGCAACCCATTTTGATCTCTTTAGCACCTTTTTGGGATTTTAAAACAAATTTGTTGATAATTACAGTTAAACGCTTTTTCAAAAAAAAAAATTTCCCAAATGAAATAGAAACAAGGAGGGGGAAAATCCCTTGAATACTCTACAAAAAAATGGGGGCCCAAATTTATAATGTTTTCCAAAGGGTTTTTCCTTTTTCAAACAACGGGTCACTTTTGATCTTAAAAGGGGTTTGCAGGTGAGGAGAATAAAAATAACTTAGATTTGATCCAGCACGACAGCGGAACCCCCCCAATTTATCCATATAAGGGCCCAGTTAACGCTATGGCTTTTCCAATCACAAAAGGGAAGGGATTTAAAAAACCTCAAAAACAGGAAAAAAATAAAAACTCCCAAAAAAAAAAAAAAAAACAAAAAATATGACAAAAGGGAAAAACAAGCGTTGAATACTATAGGGAACAACAAAAAAATTTTAAAAATAAAGAAAGCAGATAAGGGGGGGGCCATGTCGTCTGGTGCAGGACTATATGAAAGCTAAATTTGGGTACCTAGAGACATCCATACCACCGAAAATTAAAGAGAGACCCACAAAATAGCAAAAGAAAATTTAGCGCTGTTGGGGGGGAAAAAGCCTTGGGGGCACTTACGAAAAAACAGCAAAATTTTATTAGTGTCTAAACCCGGGGCACCCATTTTTTTTGGGTGCCCAAGATCTAAGGTGGTTTTCCTCCGGGCATTTTTGCCCCATTGTATCCCGCTCGGCGTTTAAAGAAGGTTAGTAGTGGGTTGGTCTTTCAGCCCATGGGACAATTGTCACCCCTTTGAGGGTGTACCACAGTTTTTAAAGAAATAAAAAATTTCCAGTGGACAGACAGCTGTGTTTTGGTATATGGACTTATTAAAACTTTACTCAATATTCCCCTAACATGTGAGAACGCCATACAAAACCTTTTAAACAAGTTCAACCCTTTTTACTGAAAACAGAAAATTTTTTTTAAAAATCTATAGAGTATTTGTATACAACATTTCTTAATTCGATGGGGAATTTTATCTCCAAATGTGGGGTCCCATGGGGCCACAGCGTCGCCTCCATGGCGAATTTGTCATGGCGGTGGGGAGAGAAACCTCATGCCATCATAACCCATTTCTGCTGTATCCTTGGTTGGGCGCTTCACGAACCTTTGTTTATTTGGGGGCGCGATGTGCCGTCCCCTACCGAGTTTGTTCATTTTCTCAACGACAAAACCATTAACTCCGGTTTTTCATCATCGGGTTTGGAAAACCTTTATCCTTTTTGGACTTGTTGCTTTCGGGATCGTTGGGAGGCAGGTCACCACTGGTCTTCAGGAAAATGAACGTGGGAAAACTGTACTTAGGGGAGACAGTTGCCATCCCCCTTAATATTAATTCAATCCCCCATGGGGGATAATGGCACGTAGGATATGTTGGGGACAACCTTAATATGAGCAGCAAGTAGAAAATAGAGAAAAGATTAAAAAAACAGAGGTTATACAGATAGACCCAAATTAATAAAGCAAAAAATAAAAAGAAGGGAAAAACACAAAAATCGTTGCAGAAAAAATAAAAGAGGGGGGCAATAATAAATAAAAAACACGCCTTACATACCTACTCCTTAAGTATGGAAAAGATTGTATTAAAAAAAATTTTACAGAAACATTAATATCCTTAGGCAGGACCCCCCCACTGGCCAATTTTAAGATGAGGGGGTCAGAAAGGGAGCAAAAAAGTGAGGCCCAAAGGGGACATCATTTTTCCAAAATGGTTTTTTTAGTAAAAAATTTATCTATCACTGGTTAAACCCCCAAAGGAAAAAAATTATTGGGGAAAAACTATGTAAAGTGTGCCAAAAATTTTGAAAAAAACGATATCTTTGCAGGAAAAAGGGAAAAAAAAATGTATAAAATTAACGTTTTCTTAACTCGATCAGATCTTTTGTTTCCTTTCCAATGCACTATTGTAATAAATTTTGTTGGCAGCAGTATTGTAAGCTGAGAACCGAAAACCCGGCTTTTTGCCCCGGATCCGTAAGTGCAGATTACAATTGGGTTGAGCGGACTTTTTGGATCCACGGGCGCACTCGATTTGTTTCAGGTCCAGGGTATAGAAGTGTTAATCCCCCCTTTCAGTGGAGGCACGGGAACACCGAGGCGCCTGCGGAGGCGTTCTGGATCCACACTTTTGGGAAAAGAGCTCCAGTGGAATGAACAATAAAATGACTTAAGTAATATATTAAAAAGGTCCTTTTTGTGTATTTTGGCTATTGAAAAAATATAAAAAGTTTCAAAGTTATTTAAAAAATACAGTAGCGTATATATGTCAGTGTTTTTAATTTGGAAAGGGAAAAGACTGTATACCCCCGAACACCCCCTTCTACTATTTTAATGAAACAATTAGAATGTTTTTGAACCGTGAACAAGGGCAAAATTCTCTGTGCCCGAAACGCGAGGTTTTTACCCTTTTTATGTTTTTTACCGTTCACCATTTTTCTTGAAATAAATTTTGGGGATTTTTTTTTTTCCTTACTTCCTGGTCCCCTTTATGTTTCGAATTTATGCTGCCACACCCCTTCATGCCCTGAGGATGTGTGAGTGGTTGTTTAATTGGTGTTTTTGCATTTTTTGCAGTCACTCCATGCATTATACTGTGGTTTTTCTGCATACTTGTGAGAACGGGTGCCAAGCTAATGTGCAGTCTGTATCATATAAGTGTTACCTTAGCTATGAGATCTATGAGATGTTATTCAGCAATTAGCTGCACCTGCCAATTTTTCCCAGGAGCATAGAAGGCTAGAGATGCCTGCTCCTAGGCCCAGTCTGTTCCAGCCATTGAGCTGTGAATGAGGTCCAAAATGGTGGTGTTTTTTGAGTAAGTGATGTCCCTTTTTTCTTGTGTGTTTTTTTTGTAAATTATTAGTGTAGGGACTCGCAATACATGAGGACCGTTGCCGTCAGTCCCGAGCTTGCGTATTTGGGGCCACGGTACCAACTAATACCTCATATTTAACATTTTTCCAGTATGACATTTTTTATCTGCCCAACAGTGCTGGGGAGCTAAGGGTGACTATATTCTGTATTGGATACCCAGAAGTGCTGGGCAGCCCGCCTAATCTGTTAGTATGGGCGTCACTAAGAGGCTGTTAACCAGCATGGTGAACCATACGTTTGCACCCTTATGTATTGCTTTATCCATATGCAATTGTAATACCTGCAGCAACCCCCCCTCATGCCCTGAGGATGTGTGAATGGTTGATTAAATGGTGTTTTTGCATTTTTGCAGTCTCTCCATGCATTGTACTGTGGTTTTTCTGCATACTGGTGTGAACGGGTGCCAAGTTAATGTGCAGTCTGTATCATTTAAGTGTTCCCTTAGCTATGGGATCTTTGAGTTGTTATTAATTAACTATTTTAGCTGCAAACGTCCAGTTGTTAATGCAATATCTACATAGGTGTATAGAGGCCCATTTCCAACAACCATCACTCCAGTGTTCTAATGGTACATTGTGTTTGTGAACTGTGTAAGAAAGCTACTGGATATTTGAACACCCTTGAAAACTCTTGTGCAAGTATGTTAGTACAGCTGAAAACAGTTTTGCTGTTAGAATAAACTATTTAAAAATGACTTCCTTTGACTAGTTGAGAATCTGGAGCATTACATTTTTTGGTTCAAAATTTTAAAATCCAAAATGGCCAGAAAAGGAGAACTTTTATGTGAAACTCAACAGTCTATTCTTGTGCTGAGAGATGAAGGCTATTCCATGGGGGAAATTGCCAAGAAAACTGAAGATTCCTACAACGGTGTGTACTACCCCCTTTCAGAGGAGAGCACAAACATGCTTTAAACCAGAATTAAAGAGAAGTGAAGGCCCTGCTGCACAACTGAGCAACAAGACAAGTAATTAGAGTCTCTAGTTTTTAGAAATTGACGCCTCACAGGCCCTCAAATGGCAGCTTCATTTAAATTTGTTTCCCGCAAAATGCCAATGTCAAAATCTACAGTGAAGAGGCTACTCCGGGATGCTGGCCTTCAGGGCAGAGGGGCGAAGAAAAAGACTGTCTTATAAAAGGAAAAGATTAATATGGGTTAAAGAACACAGGCATTGGACAGAGGAAGATTGTAAAAAGTGTTATGGAAGACAAACGAAATTTAGGGTCTTTGGATCACCAAGAACATTTGTGGGG
>JAODAL010086958.1:0-10084 GCA_025379985.1 Phyllomedusa bahiana | reverse complement strand
CACGTAAATCTAAAACCCAAAATTTTTATATCACCAAAAGGTGAATTGAAAGGTGCAAAAAATTTTTTTTTGAAAAACATCAGATAGTTTTTTTTTGATTTGGCGCACAAAGCTTTGTTATTGAGCAGTTGACTTTAAATCTAAAATTCCAATTTTATAGTCCCCAAATTTTTGAATTGAAAGGTGAAAAAAAATACTTTTATTATCAAAAAAACTTAAAGATATTTTTTTTTTGACTTTTGGGGCCCCTTAAGCTTTGTTCATTGAGCAGCTTGCAGTAAATCAAAAAACAGCATTTTTTTTTGTCACCACAGGGGGAAAAATTTTAAAAAGGTGAAAAAAATTTACATTTTATTATCGAAAAAATTTCGATCGTGTTTTTTTTGACTTTGGCGCACTACGTTTTTGTTCATTGACGCAGCTTGCTAAATTTTAAAAAAAACAGAAATTTTTTTAGTCAAAAAGGTGTTTGAAAGTGAAAAAAAAAATTTCCCCGGGTATTATACAAAAAAAATTTAACAGATACTGTTTTTTACTTTGGCGCATACAGTTTTTTTCATTGAGCGCTTGCCGTAAAATCTAAAACAGAAAATTTTTAGTCCCCCAAGGTAAGGGGAAAGGGGGTAAAAAAATTTTCCCTTATTAACGAAAACAAACAGATATTTGTTTTTGACTTTGGGGGGACTACGCTTTTTTATTGACGCAGCTTGCAGTAAATTAAAAAAACAGAATTTTATGTCCCCACGGTGAATTGAAAGGTGAAAAAAAATTTACCTTTTATTATACGAAAACATCAGATACTGTTTTTTAAACTTTGGCGCCACTCAGCTTTGTTCATTGACGCAGTTTTTAGTAAAAATCTAAAAAAGCAATTTTTTTAGTTACCGGGGGAATTGAAAGGTGCCAAAAAAAAAATTTTATTATACGAAAAAATTTTTTCAGATACGTTTTTTTTTGATTTGGCGCACTACAGTTTTGTTCTTTTGGGAGCAGCTTGAAGTAATCGGGGAAAAACAGAAATTTTATAGTCAACCACAGGGGGAATTAAAAGGTGCAAAAAATTTTACCGGTTATTTCAAAAACATAAAATAGTGTTTTTTGATTTGGGCACTACAGCTTGGTTCATTGACGCAGCTTGCCGTTAAATCTTTATAACAGCAATTTTATAGTCCACAGAGTGAATTGAATTGTGCAAAAAAATACCGTGTATTATACGAATAAAAAATAAACAGATACGTGTTTTTTGTCTTTGGCGCCACTAAGCTCTTTGTTCATTGACGCAGCTTGCACGGTAAGATCTGAAAACACAAGCAATTTTATAGTAACTCAGGGTATTTGAATGGTTGCAAAAAATACAGACTATATTATACGATAAACATAACAGATACGTGTTTCTTGACTTTGGCGCCACTACGTCTTGTTTTCAATGAGCAGCTTGGCACGGGTAAATCTGGGAAAACAGCAATTTTATAGTCACCACAGGTAGAATTGAAAGGTGCAAAAAAATTATTTTTATTAATCCGAATACATTTCAGATACGTGGTTTTTTGACATTGGCGCACTGCAGCTTTGTTCATTGACGCAGCTTGCACCGTAAATCTTAAAACAGCATTTTTATAAGGTCATCCAAAAGGTGAATTGAAATGTGCAAAATAATAACGTGTTTTATACCGAAAAAATAACTAGATACGTGATTTTTTGTCTTTGGCGCACTACAGCTTTGTCATTGACGCAGCTTGCACGTTAAATCTGGGTAAACAGCAATTTTATAGTCACACTGGTGTTTTGAATGGTGCAAAAAAAAATACCGTTGTATTATGCGGAAAAACATAAACAGATACGTGTTTTGATTTTGGAGCACTACAGCTTTGTTCATGACGCAGCTTGCTACGTGAATCTGAAAACAGCAATTTTATAGTCACCATAGGTGAATTGAAAGGTGTCAAAAATCCTTTTTATTATCCGAATACATTTCAGATACGTGTTTTTTGTCTTTGGAGCAACTAACGTTTGTTCTTTGTCGCACAGCTTGGCAAGTAAATCCTTATAAACAGCAACTTTTTATAGTCACCACAATGTGAATTGAAAGGTTGCAAAAAATATCGTGTTTTATACGGAAAACATATCAGATAAGTGTTTTTTGACTTGGGCGCACTACAGCTTTGTTCATTGACGCAGCTTGCATGTAAATCATGGCAAAACAGCATTCTATAGGTCACCACAGGTGAATTGAAAGGTGCAAAAAAAAATAACGTGTATTATGCGGAAAAACATAACAGATAGTGTTTTTTGATTTTGGCCGCCAACTTACAGCTTTGTTCATTGACGCAGAATGCAAGTAAATCGGAAAAAACAGCAATTTTTTAGTCACCAAGAGTGAATTGAAAGGTGCAAAAAATACATTTTTTATCCGGAAATACATTTCACGATACGTTTGTTTTTTGACTTTGGCGCAACTAAAGCTTTGTTCATTGGGGGGGGGGGACTCAGCTTGGCACAGTAAATCTTATAAACAGCAATTTTATAGTACCACAAGTGAATGAAAGGTGCAAAAAATACCGTGTATTATACAGAAAAACATAACAGATAGTGTTTTTTGATTTTGGCGCACTACAGCTTTGTTCATTGACGCAGCTTGCACGTAAATCTGATAAACAGCAATTTTATAGTCACCTCAGGTGAATATGAAAGGTGCAAATGAATACCACATTTTTTTATCCGAATACCATTTCAGATACGTGTTTTTTTGACTTTGGCGAACTACAGCTTTGTTCATTGACGCATCTTGCACGTAAAATTCTTTAAAAAAGCAATTTTATAGTCACAACAGGTGAATTGAAATTTGCGAAAAATACCGTGTATTATACGAAAAATAACAGATACGTGTTTTTTGACTTTGGCGCATACAAGCTTTGTTCTTTGACGCAGTTGCACGTAAAAATCTGGAAAACAGCAATTTTATATTCACCACAAGTGAATGAAAGGTGCAAAAATATACCGTATATTATTCCCGAAAACATAAACAGTACGTAGTTTTTTGTCTTTGGCGCATACAGCTCTTTGTTCATTGACTTCAAGCTTGCACGTAAAATCTGAAAAACAAGCAATTTTATAGTCACCACAGGTGAATTGAAAGGTGCAAAAAAATTACGTTTATTATACGTAAAACATAAAACAGATAAGATGTTTTTTGACTTTGGCGCACTACAGCTGTGTCATTGGAGCAGCTTGCAGTATATTGAATAACACAGCAATTTTATAGTCAACACTGACGTGAATTGAAAAGGTGCATAAAAATACATTTTTTTATCCAAGACTACATTTCAGATACGTGGTTTTATTTGACCTTTGGCGACCACTACAGCTTTGTTCATTGAGCAGCTTGCCACGTAAATCTGAAAAACTAAGCAATTTTATGAGTCACCACAGGTGAATTGAAAGGTGTGCTAAAAAATACATTCTTTCATTATCACAGAATACATTTCAGATAGTGGTTTATTTTGACTTTGGAGCACTACCAGCTTTGGTTCATTGAGCACAGCTTGCAACGTAAATCTTTAAAACAGCATATTTTATAGTCACCCACTGGTGAATTGAAATGTGCAAAAAATACGTGTATTATACGACAAAAATTAACAGATACGTGTTTTTTGGACTTTGGCGCACTACAGCTTTGCTTCATTGACGCTGCTTGCAACCGTAATATTGAAAAACAGCTCCTTTTTTAGTCACCCAGGTGAATTGAAAGGTGCGAAACATACAGTATATTATACGAAAAACATCACAGATACGTGTTTCTTGACTTATGGCGCCACTACAGCTTCTGTTCATTGAGCAGTTGCACTTAATTCTGAATACAGCAATTTTACTTAGTCACACACAATGTGAATTGAAAGGTGCAAAAATTTCATTTTATTATCCGAATACATTTCAGATTCGTGTTTTTTGACTTTGGCGCACTGCTCTAGCTTTGTTCATGACAGCAGCTTGCATCGGTTAAAATCTTAAAATTGCAAATTTTATAGTCACCACAAAGTGAATTGAAAGGTGCAAAAAAATACCGTTTCTGTATTATACGGAAAACATAAACAGATAAGTGTTTTTTGACTTTGGCGCACTACAGCTTTGTTACATTGACGCAGCTTGCACGGTAATTGAAAACAGCAATTTTTATAGTCACCAAGGTGAATTGAAAGGGTGCAAAAAATACCGTGTATTATGCGATAACATAACAGATACGTGTTTTTTGATTTTGGAGCCCTACTACAGCTTTGTTCTTTGACGCTGCTTGCACGTTAATCTGCGAACAACGCTATTTTTATAGTCACCATAGGGTAATTGAAAGGCTGAAAAAATACATTTTATTATCCGAAATCATTTCAGATACCGTTGTTTTATTAGACTTTGGCGCACTAACGCTTTGTTCATTGACGCAGCTTGGCACGGTTAAATCTTAAAACAGCAATTTTATAGTCACCACAAGTGAACTTGAAAGTGGTGCAAAAAATACCGTGCTCGGGTATTATACGGAAAACATTAAAGATACGTGTTTTTTACTTTGGCGCCATAGCCAGCTTTGTTCATTGACGCAGCTTGCTCGGTAATCTGAAAACACGCAATTTTATAGTTCACCACAGGTGAATTGAAAGTGCAAAAAATTCCATATTTTATTATCAGAAATACATTTCCGATACGTGGTTTTTTGACTTTGGCGCACTACAGCTTTGTTATTGCGCAGCTTGCACGTAAATCTTAAATCAGCAATTTTATGTCACCCACAGCCTGAATTGAAATGTGCAAAAATACCGTGTATATACGAAAAATAACAGATACAGTGTTTTTTTGACTTTGGCGCACTACAGCTTTGTTCATTGACGACACGCTGCACGTTAAATCTGAAACAAGCTATTTTTAAGTACCACAAGAGTGAATTGAAAGGTGCAAAAAAATACCGTATATTATACGAAAACAATAACAGATACTCGGTTGTTCTTTTGAATTTGGCGCATACACAGCTTTAGTTCACTTGAACGCTAGCTCTGAAGTAAATATGTAAACAGCCATTATTATAGTCACCACTAGGTTAATTGGAAAGGTGCAAAAAATACCGTGTATTTTACGAAAACATAACAGATAGTGTTTTTTGACACTTTGGCGACATACAGATTTGTTCATTGCACGCAGATATGCACGTTAAATCTGTGAAAACAGCAATTCTTATAGGTCACAACAGGTGAAATTGAAAGGTTCAAAAAAATACATTTTCATTATCCAGAAATTCATTGCAGATACGTGTTTTTTGACTATTGGACGCACCTACTGCTTTGTTTATTGGACGCAGATTGCAACGTAATCATGAAAACAAGCAATTTTAATAAGTCTCCCACAGGTGAATTGAAAGGTGCAAAAAAAAAATACTTTTTATTATCCGAAATACATTCTCTGATACGTGTTTTTTGACTTTGGCGCCACTACATCTTTGTTCATTGACGCAGCTTGCACACGTATTTCTTATAACAGCAAGTTTTTATAGTCACCACAGGTGAATTTGAAATGTGCAAAAAACATTACGTGTATTATACGAAAAAAATAACAGTACGTGTTTTTTGGACTTTGGCGCACTAACAGCTTGTTCATTGACGCAGACTTCAGCAAGTGTAAATCTTTAAACAGCAATTTTATTAGTCACCTCAGGTGAATTGAAAAGCGTGAAAAAAATACGTTTATTATACGAAAAACATAAACATTTACGTGTTTCTTGACTTTGGCGCACTTACAGCTTATTTGTTCATTGACGCAGCTTGCACGTAAATCATGGGAAAACTGCAATTTTATAGTCAACCACAGGTGAATTGAAGGTGCAAAAATAACATTCTTTATTATTACGAATTCACATTTCGATACGTGTTTTTGACTTTGGCGTACGCAGAAACTTTGTTCATTGACGCAGCTTGCACGGGTAAATCTTATAATATAAGCAATTTTGATGTCACCACAAAGTGAATTGAATGGTGCAAAAAAATACCGTGGTATTATACGATAACATAACAGATAGTCGTTTTTTTTGGACTTTGGCGACTACAGCTTTGTTCATTGACGCAGCTCGGACCAACCGTAAATCTGGGGAAAACAGCAATTTTATTGTCACAACAGCGTGATTATGAAAGGTGCAAAAAAATTACCGTGTGCTATTATGCGGAAAAACATAAAAGTTACGTCGTTTTTTGATTTTGGCGCATCTACAGCTTTGTTCCATTGGAAGCAAAGCTTGCACGTAAATCTGAAAAAGCAATTTTTATAGTTCACCATAGGTGAATTGAATGGTGCAAAAAATAAAATACATTTTTATTATCCGAAAACATTTCAGATACGTGTTTTTTGACTTTGGCCCACTAACGCTTTGTTCATTGACGACAGCTCGGCACGTAAATCTTATTAACAGCATTTTTATAGATTCACCACAAGTGAATTGAAAAGTAGACAAAAAAATTCCGTGTCTTATACGAAAAAACATAACAGTACGTGTTTTTTGACTTGCGCACTACAGCTTTGTTAATTGACGCTGCTTGCACGTAAATCAGAAAACTGCCATATTTATTTAGTAAACTCGTAAAGTGAATTGAAAGGTGCAAAAAATTTAACCGTGTATTATACGAAAACATAAACAGATACGTGTTTTTTGACTTTGGCGAACTACAGCTTTGTTCATTGAGCAGCTTGCATGTAAATCTGGAAAACCAGCAATTTTTAGTCACACAGGTGAAATTGAAAGGTGCAAAAAAAATCATTTTATTATCCGAATAATTTCAGATACGTGTTTTTTGACTTTGGCGAAACTAAAGCTTTGTCTCATTGAACGGCAGAGCTTTGCACGTAAAAATCTTAATAAACAGCAATTTTATAGGTCACCTCAGGTGAACTCTGTAAGGTGCAAAAATACATTTTATTATCCGAATACATTTCCAGATACGTGGTTTTTTGACTTTGGTCACTACGAGCTTTGTTCATTGACGCAGTTGCATGTAAAATCTCTAAACAGCACATTTTATAGTCACCACTGGATGAATTGGAATTGTGCAATAAAATAACGTGTATTATACGAAAAAAATAACAGTTACGTGTTTTTTTGACTTGGGAGACACTACAGCTTTGTTCATTGACCGCAGCTTGCACGTAAATCTGAAAACAGGCAATTTTTTAGTCAACCACAAGTGAATTGAAAGGTGCAAAAAATTACCGTATATTTTAACGAAAACATAACAGGATACGTGTTTAATTCGTCTTTGGCGAATACAGCTTTGTTCATTGGACGCAGCTTGCACCGTAAATCTGAAGAAAAACAGCATTTTATCGGTCACCACAGAGTGAATTGAAAGGTGCTAAAAATACCGTGTATTATTACGAAAACATAACAGATACGTGTTTTTTGACTTCTGCGCACTAAAGCTTTGTTCATTGACGCAGCTTGCACGTAATCTGAAAACAGCAATTTTATAGTCACAACAGTGTGAATTGAAAGGTGCAAAAAATACATATTTATTATCCGAATACAATTTCGGATACGTGTTCTTCTTTGACTTCTTGGGCGCACACAGCTTTGTTCATTGACGGCAGCTTGCACGGTAAAATCTGCAAACAGCAATTTTATAGTCACCACAGGAGATTGAATCGAAATGTGCAAAAATAACATGTTATTATCCGATACATTTCTGATACGTGGTTTTTGGACTTTGGCGCATAACAGCTTTGTTCATTGACGCAAGGGGGGCTTTTTGGGGCCCCTCGTAAATCTTAAAACAGCAAATTTTAGAGGTAACACAGGTGAATTGAAATGGCAAAAAATACGTGTATTTTACGAAAAAAATAACAAGATTAACGTGGTTTTTGACTTTGGCGAAATAACAGATTTGTTCATTGACGGCAGCTAGCACGTAAATCTAAAACAGCAATTTTTATAGTAACCACTCTAGGTGAATTGAAAGGTGCAAAAAAAAATACGTATATTATTCGACAACATTAACTTATACGTAGTTCTCTTGATTTGGCGCACTACACCTTTGTTCATTGACGCAGCTTGCACGTAAATCTGGAACAACAGCAATTTTTATTGTCAACACAGGTGAATTGAAAGGTGCAAAAATAATACATTCTTATTATCCGAATACATTTAAGATACGTTCGTTCTTTTGGACTTTGGCGCACTGCAGCTTTTTTCATTGACGCAAGCTTGCACAGTATAAATCTTAAATAGAATTTTATTAGTACCATCAGTGAGATTGAAATGGTGCAAAAAAATACGTGTCTGTATTATACGAAAACATAAAACAGATTACGTGTTTTTTGACTTTGGCGCCTACAGCTTTGTTTCATTGGAAGCAGCTTGCACGTAAATTGTAAAAAAGCCAATTTTTTAGTCACCACTCGTGAATTGAAAGGTTGCAAATAATTTCCGTTGTATTTGCGAAAAACATAACAGATTAGTGTTTTTTGATTTTGGCGCTCTACAGCTTTGAATTCATTGACGCAGAGCTTGCTCGTAAATCTGAAACAGCAATTTTATAGTCACCATAGGTGAATTGAAAGGCCTACCTGCAAAAAATACAGTGTATTATGCGAAAACATAACAGATACGTGTTTTTTTGACTTTGGCGCACTAACCCTTTGTTCATTTACGCAGCTTGCACGTAAATCTTAAAACAGCAATTTTATAGTCACCACAAGTGAATTGAAAGGTGCAAAAAATATCGTTGTATTTACGAAAACATAACAGATACGTGTTTTTTACTTTGGCGCACTACAGCTTTGTTCATTGACGCAGCTTGCACGTAAATCTTAAAACAGCAATTTTATAGTCACCACAGGTGAATTGAAAGGTTCAAAAAATACGTGTATTATACGAAACAAAACAGATACGTGTTTTTTGACTTTGGCGCACTACAGCTTTGTTCATTGACGCAGCTTGCACGTAAATCTGAAAACAGCAATTTTATAGTCACCACAGGTGAATTGAAAGGTGCAAAAAATACGTTGTATTATCCGAAAACATAACAGATACATGTTTTTTGACTTTGGCGCACTACAGCTTTGTTCATTGACGCAGCTTGCACGTAAATCTGAAAACAGCAATTTTATAGTCACCACAGGTGAATTGAAAGGTGCAAAAAATACATCTTATTATCCGAACACATTTCAGATACGTGTTTTTTACTTCGCACACAGCTTTTTCATTGAGCACCAGTAATCTAAAACAATATACCGTGAATTGAAAGTAAAATACGTGATTTACGAAACAAACAGAACGTGTTTTTGATTGGCCAGCTTTGTTATTGAGCAGCTTGAAGTAAAAAAACAGCAATTTATAGTCCACAGGTGAATGAAAGGTGCAAAAATTTATTACAAACTAACTGTTTACGACCAGTTTATTGAAGTGCCAATCTAACAAATACACGGTTTAGGGCACTTTTATTACCAACTTCAGTAGTTTCGATTTGGATAAGTTTTGAAGCGATAACGAAACAGAATTTTTTTCCTGGAGTATAATGTCGAATAAACTTTTGCCGGTAATATCATTGAGATAACTTCTAAAATTTAGTGCAAATAATTTAACCAATTGAGGCTGGCAAAATGTTACGACTCAAATACGGTTTGAAGTGCACAACTTAAATCAAAATTAACAATTATAAACAATTGGTTTTATCTTGTACATTTTTCATTGGCTCACTTTTATTAAGCTTTTAGTATCAAAAATTAAGCAAAATATAATAATCGAAAAACAATAAGTTTTTGACTTTTAACGTTTTTTTCCGGGAAACTAAAAATTTTATAGCACCAGGTATTGAAAGGAAAATCCAAAAAGAAAAAAATACGTTTTTATTGGAACAAACTTTGTTTTAGGCGAACTAAACTTTTTAAACGGGATAAATGAAAAAACTTTTATACCGAAAAAAAAATTTTGATTTCGAACAATTTATACGGTTTACTAAAAAAATTTTATCACCACGGTAATAAAGGAAAAACCTTTATTAAAAAAAAATTTTTTTGGCCCCTTTTCTTCGCACTACAATTTTAAAAAATCAGTAAAAAA
>JAODAL010086957.1:0-10084 GCA_025379985.1 Phyllomedusa bahiana | reverse complement strand
ACGCCGGCATAAACCCGCACGTGGCGTCACATGATGGCACGCTCCCCTCACAATCTGCCAAACACAACGTGAGCCCTCTGTGCCGTCCGTCACCCATCTCCTCTGACAATCCAGTATCTATGATGCCACATTACACGCTGGGTGACAGGAGGCAGAGGACACGGTGCCACCCTGTAACCAGCTGTTAAGCCCCGTCCTGGCGCACTGTGCCAGGGAATCCGAGCTTACCAGTCTGCCGTGTCCTTCGGTGACACGACATAAGTGGAACATCTGCTGGCGCTGATAATGCCACTTACAGCCTCATTATGTAGATCCGGTCAGCGCAGACCCCGGCGGTGCCTACAGTACGGCGGGGGCTCCTTCGCTCCGTTACTTAGCGCCCTTTGTAATTACGAGGAGAATTTTACAACTGTCAACACGACCTGTGAAGCCTCCAGCGTGGCGGGTCACAGAGCGGGCGCTGACAGACACCATGCAGCCCCTGCGGGCACCTGGGACATGGACTTAGAGGGCCGATTGATTATAGAACAGAGAACACCAGCTGGGTAGGCACAGGCTCCAGCAGCCATGTCTGCCCCACGTGGACGCGATACAGGGCGCCACTATGGGCAGCTCCCATATATCCAGAACACTGCCGATCCATCCAGGAAGACGGGGAAAGAAAGGAAGGAACACATACACCCCCTACAGCCACAACTCAAAGAACCAGGGTGGAAACCATCAGCAAGCAGGTCTGAGGATGCCACAGGAGGCTGCTGCTACAGGAAACGCTCAGATCAAGTGTATCCACAGCTTCAAGGGAACCACAGGACACTCCTATACTGTACAGGGACAACAGATCAGTGAGCAGCAGCTTGCTGATGGTTTCCTGGTAGCAGTAAAGGAACTATTTTTTATGTTATGAGAAAAAGACATTTCTACTACATATTTATCTATTGAGATCTATCTTCTATATATAGCTATTTATCTTTCCTTTATCTTTATATCCATAAATCTATCTCACATCTATCTATCTATGTCATATCTATCTATCCCATATCTATCTCATATCTATCTATCCCATATATATATATATATATATATCTATCTATCTGTCTAATATCTATCTGTCTCATATCTATCTATCTATCTATCTCATATCTATATGTCTCATATCTATCTATCCATCCCTCATATCCATCCATCCCTCATATCTATCCATCCCTCATATCTATCCATCCCTCATATCTATCTCATATCTATCTATCTCATATCTATCTATCTCATATCTATCTATCTATCTCATATCTATCTATCTATCTCATATCTATCTATCTATCTCATATCTATCTATCTCATATCTATCTATCTATCTCATATCTATCTATCTCATATCTATCTATCTATCTATCTATCTATCTATCCCATATCTATCTTTCTCATATCTATCTATCTATCTATCTCATATCTATCTATCTAATATCTATCTATCTATCTATCTATCTCATATCTATCTCATATCTATCTATCCATCTCATATCTATCTATCTCATATCTATCCGACCATCTCATATCTATCAATCTCATATCTATCTATCTCATCTATCTATCTCCTATCTATCTATCTCCTATCTATCTATCTATCTATCTCTCTCATATCTATCTCATATCTATTCATATTATCTATCTTTCTATCTATCTATCTCATATCTATCTATCTTTCTATCTATCTCATATCTATCTATCCATCTCATATCTATCTTTCTCATATATACCGTATATATTTACCCGTTTCCTCAAAAATAAGACCGTGTCTTCTATTAATTTTTGATCCTAAAGACGAGCTAAGACTTATTTTTAGGGGAGGTCTTATTTTTGCATGAACAAGAATTCACATTTATTGTTGAACATAACATCAATATGTATTAATATACTTTAGTGATTTCATCACAAACATCAGCAGAAGCAGGCAAACTCTGAATTGCAGAAAAAAATGCACTAGGTCTTATCTTCGGGGAATGCCTTATTTTCGGGGAAACAGGGTATATCTATCTCTCATATCCATCTATCTCATATCTATCTATCTCATATCTATCTATCTATCTATCTATCTATCTCATATCTATCTATCTCATATCTATCTCTCATATCCATCTATCTCATATCAATCATATTTCTATTATCTGTCCATACAAGTCCTTTATCTATCTCTATCTTTTCCTTTCATCTCTCCATCCACTGCCCTCCTCCCTCCCCCCTCCCCCCACCCCCCCCCCCCGCCCACCCGGGGTGCACAGATCTACACACGGTTGTGCCGCTGATGACCGGGCACCCACGATGATGACTCCCAGCCCCCGGCCATGAGCAGACTGTGACCTGTGTAATATATGATACTGAGCACATTGCAGCAAGAATGAAAATATAACCTACTGCCAGGCAGTGATATGAAAGGGTTCATAAAGGGCAACTCCACATACAACCAGACTCCCACCCGGGTCACTCTCCAGCCTTGAGTCTTTTTGTTCTGCTTCATTTTTAAAACAAAATTCTATTCAGACATTTCTATTCTTAACACCATTTGCAGGGAGAGCGGTTCACAGTCAATATGGCCGCCCACAGTGCACAGGGGTGGTCACCGAGGTTTACTGCACGCGAGCAGATCGGCCTGGTTATAGGAAACAGCAGGGAGCCCCTATGGGAGCCACCACTGTGGCCATGCTCCTGGGGGGAGGCGGATGTCTCAAGGAGCCCAACAATATTTTGTTCTTCTGGAATGTGCAGTTTCCCTTTAAATATTCTTAACACAACCAGTGCTGTCGCCCAGTAACCCACACATCACCCCTACACCAGAGAGGGGCGCTCTGTGGCTCTTACTGTAAAATACAAAGATTTGCTTTGTTCCATCAATCACCTTTGTAGACTCCAATCATAGCGAGGACCCGCTCCACAGAGTGCAAGACCACAGCCACCAACACACCATGGAGAAGGCTCCGCCCACTGGACACCAAGACCACAAGACCGAGGAGATAAAAGGGAGGAATGTGAGAATAAATGTGGGGCGGGGAAAGGGGGGAAAAAAGGAAAGGGGGAAAGGGGGGAAAAAGGAAAGGGGGAAAGGGGGGAAAAAGGAAAGGGGGAAAGGGGGGAAAAAGGAAAGGGGGGAAAAAGGAAAGGGGGGAAAAAGGAAAGGGGGAAAGGGGGGAAAAAGGAAAGGGGGAAAGGGGGGAAAAAGGAAAGGGGGAAAGGGGGGGAAAAACGAAAGGGGGAAAGGGGGGAAAAAAGGAAAGGGAAAGGGGGGAAAAGGGAAAGGGGGGAAAAAGGGAAAAGGAAAGGGGGAAAAGGGGGGAAAAAGGAAAGGGGGGAAAAAGGAAAGGGGGGAAAAAGGAAAGGGGGAAAGGGGGGGAAAAGGAAAGGGGGGAAAAAGGAAAGGGGGGAAAAAGGGAAAAAGGAAAGGGGGGAAAAAGGAAAGGGGGGAAAAAGGAAAGGGGGGGAAGAAGGAAAGGGGGGAAAGGGAAGAAGGAAAGGGGGAAAGGGAAAAAGGAAAGGGGGAAAGGGAAGAAGGAAAGGGGGGAAAGGGAAGAAGGAAAGGGGGGAAGGGAAAAAGGAAAAGGGGGGAAGGGGGGGGGGGGAGGGGGGGGGGGGAAGAAAAGGGGGAAAAAGGGGGGGGCGGGAAACCCATGGGACAAAAACACCCCTGTTCCCAATCCTAAGCTCTGGCAGGGGAAAGGAAGAAGGGGGAAAGGGGAAAGGGGAAAAGGGGAAAAAAAGAGGGGAAGGTTAAGAGGGAGGAAGGAAAAGAAGGAAAAAAAAAGAGAGGAAAGAAGAGAAAAAAAAAGGGGCGGGGGAGGTACATGGGAAAATTGGTGACAACCAACATAACCTTCACCCAGATTTTCTGACAACCTAAGCATCAAAGGAAGAAAGGAATGAACGAAGGATGGGAAAGAAGACTAAAAGATAGGACAGCCAACACAGCCATCACCAAGCTCTTCTGGCACAAAAAGCATCAAACCTGCCTTGTAAAAGCAATGAGTGAAAGGGAGGAAGGAGGATAAAAGGAGAGGGGAAGGGAGAAAGGGAAGAAGGCAGGAAATACAGCAAAGAAGAGTACAGAAGGAAGGGATGCCAAAAGTAAGAAGGAAGGAGGAAAGGATGGGGGAATGGATGAAAGAGGGACACAACAGAAAGAGAAGGAAAAAAAGAAAATAATGAGAGGAAAAAAAGACCCCAATGCAGGGAGGGTTAAGCAACCCGTCCCTGGGAGTTTACAATGTGTAAAGATAATGCCAGACCTCTCTCCGCATCAGGGGGGCCCGTGCCCGGACACTACCCCTGTCAAAACACCACACAAACGTACACATCACTCCTGGGCACCGGCAACTGGAGAAAATCACGATGACTCCAAGAGAACCGAAATGTGACCCTCCAAACCAGAAAGAGGTGACACCCAGAAACCTAGAACGTTCACACCTCAGTGAGAGCCAAAATCTGTGACACAGCTGAATGAACCCCCATGGCCCCCAAAAAGGGTGAAAAAGGGCCCCCCCCATAGTCAGGGGCCCCCCCAGGACACACAGGTGACAGCCCCCTATTGTCATTTGCCCCCCCAAAGGACACACGGGGTAAACAGCTCCCTTAGTCAGTGACCCCCCAGAACCACACAGGTGAAAAAGCTCCTTTTAAGTCAGTGACAGCCCAGGGAAAACCCCAGAGACGGGCCCCCTATAGTAAAGTGACCCCCAAGTCACACGGGTGAAAGTCCCTTTGTCGGTGACCCCCGGGGTCACACGGGTGAAGCCCCTATAGTCAGTGCCCCCAACCCCCCAGGACAGAAAAAAGGTTTGACAGCCCCCTATAGCCCAAATAAAAAG
This sequence comes from Phyllomedusa bahiana, assembly GCA_025379985.1. Taxonomy (NCBI): domain Eukaryota; kingdom Metazoa; phylum Chordata; class Amphibia; order Anura; family Hylidae; genus Phyllomedusa; species Phyllomedusa bahiana. Next base: position 5,234 of record JAODAL010086957.1, on the reverse strand, counting down.
GCCCCCCCAAGGTGACAGCTCCTAAAAGTCAGTGACCCCCGGGACCCCACAGGTGACAGCCCCCCTTTAGTAAATGACCCCAGGAAAACACGGGTGACGCTCCCTTAGTAAAGGGACCCCCGGCCCACACAGGTGCAGCTCCCTATAGTCAAATGGTAAAACCCCAAAAGGAAAAGGAAAAAGGGACAGCCCCTTTAGCCCAGTGAAAACCGGAAAAAAGGACAGGTGACAGCCCCCTTTGTCGTGCCCCCCCAGGACCACAGGGGGGAAGCCCCCTTTTAGTCGTGACCCCCAGGATAACAGGGGGGACAGCCCCTTTAGCCCGTGCCCCCCAAGGACAACAAAAGACACCCTCCCTATAGTAAAAGTGACCCCAAAGGGGACACACAGGTGACAGGTCCCGATAGTAAGTGCCCCCCCCCAGGACACACAGGGGGGGGGGGGGGGAAAAAAAAAAAGCCCCCCTTTGCCCAGGGGACGCCCAGGACACACAGATAAACACCCCCCCCTTATAGTCAGTGCCCCCCCGGGAAAAAGGCACGGGGGGCCCGGGGGGTTTTTCCCCCCTTTAAAAATTTTAAAAGGGGGGAAACCCCCCAGGACACCCCAAGTGACAGCCCCCCTATAGTCAGTGCCATATCAGGCCCACCAGGTGACAGCCCCCTTTAGTAAAAGTGCCCCCCCGGGGACACACGGGGTGACACCCCCCTATAGCCCGTGACCCCCCAGGAAACCACAGGGGGACAGCCCCCTATAGTAGTGCCCCCCCGGACACACAGGTGACGGGCTCCTATAGTCAGAAAACCCCCCAGGACACACAGGTGACAGTCCCTTTTTTTTCAGGGACCCCCAAGGAAAAAACGGTGACGCCCCCTATATTTAGTGACCCCCCCGGGCACACGGGGTGACAGCCCCCTTTATTCAGTGCCCCCCCAGGACCCCCAGGGGGGGCCCGCTCCCTATAGTCAGTGCCCCCCCGGTTTCAAGGGGGGACAGCCCCCTTATAGTCGTAAACACCCCAAAAAAAAAAACGGTGACAGCTCCCTATAGTCAGGCCCCCCAGGATACCCAGGGACGCTCCCTATAGTCGGGTGCCCGCCCAGGACAACAGGGACAGCTCCCTTAGTCAGTGACACCCCAGGAGAACATTTGCCCAACCCCAAATTTTGTCAGGACCCCCCAGGGACACACAGGTGCGGGCTCCTATAGTCATGACCACCCGGGGAAACAACGGGGGACAGCCCCTATAGTCAGGGGACCACCCAGGACACCAGGTGCCCACCCCCTATAGTCAGTGACAACCCCCGGGGACACACAGGTGACCCCCTATGGGTAAAGTGCCCCCCAGGACACCCCAGGTGACGGGCCCCCTTTTAGTCGAGCCCCCAAGGTCACACAGGGGGGACGTTTCCCTATGCAATGACAGCCCATGCCCACACAGGGGGCCCAGCTCCCTATTTTTCAGTGACAGCCCGGGGGAAACCAAAGGGTGACAGCCCCCTTTATGGGTAAATGACCCCCAGGACACTAGGGGGAAGGGCTCCCTATGGGTTCAGTGACCCCCAGGACCCCCACAGGTGACAGTTTCCCTATAGTCAGTGACCCCCAAAGGAAACCAAAAGGTGACCCCCAGGACACAGGGGACAGTCCCTAAAACAGGGACCCCACAGGACACCCCGGGGTTAAACAGCCCAGGGACACGGGTTTTGACAGCCCCCCTTTAGTCAGTGACCCCCCCGGGGCCCAAACCCCCAAGGTGATAGTCCCTATAGTCAGGGGCCCCCCAGGTCACACAGGTAAACGCCCCCTATAGTCAGTAAACCCCCCAGGATTAAAAAGGGGTGCCAGCTCCCTAAAAGTCAGTGCCCCCCCAAAAGGGACAACAGGTGGCAGCCCCCTATAGTCGGGAAGCCCGGCCCCCCGGGACCCCACAGGGGGACAGCTCCCTATATTCGTGACCCCCAGGACACACAGGTGACAGCTCCCTATGGGTCGGGGACCCCCAGGACCCCAAAGGTGACAGCCCCCCCTATAGTTAAGTGACGCCCAGGAAACCCAGGGTGACAGCTCCCTATAGCCCAGGGGCCCCCCAGGACAAACAGGGGGAACAGCTCCTTTAGTCAGTGACACCCCGGCACAAGGTGAAGCCCCCTATAGTCAGTGACCCCCCCCAGGACACAAGGTAAACGGGCCCCTTATAGTCAGTGAACCCCCAGGAAAAAAGGTGACAGCTCCCTATAGCCCAGGGGACGGGCCCCGGGGACACACGGGTGCAGCCCCCTTTTAGTAAGTGACGCCCGGGGACACACAGGGGGACACCCCCCTTATAGTAAACCGAAACCCCCCAAGGACACACAGGTGACGCTCCCTATAGTCAGTGACCCCCCTGGACACACAGGTGACAGCTCCCTATAGTCAGTGACCCCCCCAGGACACACAGGTGACAGCTCCCTATAGTCAGTGACCCCCCAGGACACACAGGTGACAGCTCCCTATAGTCAGTGACCCCCAGGACACACAGGTGACAGCCCCCTATAGTCAGTGACCCCCAGGACACACAGGTGACAGCTCCCTATAGTCAGTGACCCCCCAGGACACACAGGTGACAGCTCCCTATAGTCAGTGACCCCCCAGGACACACAGGTGACAGCTCCCTATAGTCAGTGACAGCCCAGGACACACAGGTGACAGCTCCCTATAGTCAGTGACCCCCCAGGACACACAGGTGACAGCTCCCTATAGTCAGTGACCCCCCAGGACACACAGGTGACAGCTCAGGACACACAGGTGACAGCTCCCTATAGTCAGTGACATCCCAGGACACACAGGTGACAGCTCCCTATAGTCAGTGACAGCCCAGGACACACAGGTGACAGCTCCCTATAGTCAGTGACCCCCCAGGACACACAGGTGACAGCTCCCTATAGTCAGTGACCCCCAGGACACACAGGTGACAGCTCCCTATAGTCAGTGACAGCCCAGGACACACAGGTGACAGCTCCCTATAGTCAGTGACCCCCCAGGACACACAGGTGACAGCTCCCTATAGTCAGTGACAGCCCAGGACACACAGGTGACAGCTCCCTATAGTCAGTGACCCCCCAGGACACACAGGTGACAGCCCCCTATAGTCAGTGACCCCCCAGGACACACAGGTGACAGCTCCCTATAGTCAGTGACCCCCAGGACACACAGGTGACAGCTCCCTATAGTCAGTGACCCCCCAGGACACACAGGTGACAGCGCCCGAGAGTCAGTGACCCCCCACGACACACAGGTGACAGCTCCCTATAGTCAGGGACCCCCCAGGACACACAGGTGACAGCTCCCTATAGTCAGACCCCCAGGACACACAGGTGACAGCTCCCTATAGTCAGTGAACCCCCAGGACACACAGGTGACAGCTCCCTATAGTCAGTGATCCCCCAGGACACACAGGTGACAGCTCCCTATAGTCAGTGACCCCCCCAGGACACACAGGTGACAGCTCCCTATAGTCAGTGACACCCAGGCACACAGGTGACAGCCCCCTTTTAAGTAAAGGACCCCCCGGACACACGGTGACAGCCCCCTTAGTAGTGACGCCCAGGCACACAGGTGCAGCCCCCATGTCAGGACCCCCCAGGACACACAGGGGGACAGCTCCTTTAGTCAAGCCCCCCCAGGAACACAGGTGACAGCTCCCTAAGTAGTGACCCCCCGGGACACACAGGTGCGCCCCCTAAGTCGTGCCCCCCGGACACCGGTTAAGCCCCCTAAGTCATGACCCCCCGAACACAGGTACACCCCAAGGGCAGGCCCCAGGAAAAAAGGTGACAGTCCCTATATCAGTGCCCCCCCAAGGACACACGGGTGACAGCTCCCTTAGTCAGTGACCCCCAGGAACACAGGTGACGCCCCCTATAGTCAGTGACCCCCCGGACACACAGGTGACAGCCCAAAGGACCCGGGGAAAAAGGGACATCCCAATATGCCCCCCCCCGGGAAAACCAGGTGACAGCTCCCATAGTCAGTGACCCCCCGGGCACACGGTGACGCCCCCTATATCATAAACCCCCCGGGAACACAGGTGACAGCCCCTTTAAAGCATGACCCCCCCGGACACACAGGGCAGCTCCCTATAGTCAGTACCCCCAGGACCCGGGTGACAGCCCCCTATAGTCAGTGACCCCCCGGGAAACAAGGTGCAGCCCCCTAAGCGGCCCCCAGGACACCGGGTGACAGCTCCCTATAGTCATGCCCCCCCAGGACACCAGGTGACAGCCCCATAGTCGTACCCCAGGACACACAGGTACAGCCCTAAGCAGTGCCCCCCCAGGACACACAGGTACAGCCCCCATAGTCAGTGACCACCCGGACCAAAAGTGCGCCCCTTAGCAGGGGGACCCCCCCAGGACACACAGGTGACAGCTCCCTATAGTCATTGACCCCCCAGGACACACAGGTGACAGCTCCTTAGCAGTGACCCCCCCGGGGACCACGGTGACGCTCCCTATATCAGTGACCCCCAACACACAGGTGACACTCCCTATAGTCAGTGCCCCCCCAACACACAGGTAAGCCCTTTTAGTCATGACCCCCGGGGACCACAGTGAAGCCCCTAGTCAGTGACCCCCGGGACAACAGGGACGCCCCCCTAATGTGACCCCAGGACACACGGGTGACAGCCCCCTATAGTCAGTGGCCCCCCAGAACACACAGGTGCAGCCCCTAACATGCCCCCCCGCCACGGGTGACGCCCCAAGTCAGTGACCCCCGGCACACGGTGACACCCCCTATAGTAGTGACCCCCAGGCCCCACAGGTGACGCCCCCTTAGTTGCCCCCCCGGGGGCACACAGGTCGCTCCAATTATGACCCCCCCGGGGCACACAGGTGACACCCCTATATAGTGACCCCAGGACACACGGGGCGCTCCCTTATCGGGAAACCCCAGAAAAAAGGTAAGCCCTTTTGCAGTGCCCCCCAGACACACGGGTGACAGCCCCTATAGTCAGTGACCCCCAGGACACCAGGGACACCCCCCTATAGTCATGACCCCCAGGACACACAGGTGAACAGCTCCCTAAAAGTCAGTAAAGCCCCCAGCACACAGGTGACAGCTCCTATAGTCAGTGACACCCGGGAAAACACAAGGTTATACCAAAAAAAAAAAAAAAAAAAAAAAAAAAAAAAAAAAAAAAAAAAAAAAAAAAAAAAAAAAAAAAAAAAAAAAAAAAAAAAAAAAAAACCCAA
>JAODAL010086956.1:0-10084 GCA_025379985.1 Phyllomedusa bahiana | reverse complement strand
CTATATAAAAAAGTGAAATCCAAGAAATCAAACAGAAAATCCAAATAGTACCATTGTAGAGGTAAGTTGAGCACTAAATCACAGCACTACAATGTGCACATCCCTTTTTGGGGAAAAAGTTTCCCCTAAAAATCTTGAAAAATAGTATGCTTGTACAAAGTGGCAGTGGCCACTTTTCTCACCGGTCAGGATATAGAGTGAAAGGGGCGCTTTCTCACGGCACGGGACAAACCCCTTCGGTGAGCGGAGAAAAGCCCCCCCCTTCACATTGGCTTGCCAGTTTCCGTCCGAAAACCCCGGAGGAAGACGTGCTTGCACTTTTTTTGCGGGGGCCCGCGGCAGAAAAAACCGCCGGGGGAAAACCGGCAGGGGGGATGCTGCAGGGTTTTCCCAAAGCACCTTTGTGCAATTTTTCCCCGGGTTTTTCAGGCGGTCTGAAAAACCGAAAACCGGTTAAAAAACGGCCAAAACCCCCCGTGAGGACATCCCCTAACATGAAATATACTTCATCTCTGTTAGAAACCTGCCTGAAAATGCCCAGCACTCCGATTCAAAGAGTCACTGGTGCATAAAGATAAATTCCCAAATTTCGGGAAAGAAACTTTTGGGGGTTTATTCCTGGAAAAGCAATTTTTGGCAAGGGGTTTCAATCATGCCTGGGATTTCACTTATTTAATCTTCGTGGGGACCATATACACTACCGGCCATTTTTATTGGTACACAGCTGTAACGGGTTGGACCCCCTTTTTTTGCCTTCAGAACCGCCTCAATTCTTCGGGGGATAGATTACAAAGGTCTGGAACATTCCCAGAGTTTTTGGTCCATATTGAATGATGGCATCACACATTGGCAGATTTTCGGCTGCCATCCATGATGCGAATCTCCCCCTTCCACCCACCCCAAAGATGCTTATTGGATTGAGATCTGGTGACGGGTGGGCCCATTTGAGTACATGAATCATTTCATGTTCAAGAAACCATCTGAGATTTCCCCAGCTTTATGACATGGCGCATTATCCTGCAAAAGTGCCATAAAGATGTTGGGTACATTGGGTCATAAAGGGAGGACATGGTCAGCAACAATCTCAGGAGGCTGTGGCTTTTGAAACGATGCTCAATTGGTCCAAACCCCCCAAAAAGAGTCCCAAGAAAATTTTCCCCCACACCTGAAAAACCACCACCAAGCCTGAACCGTTGATCAGGCAGGATGGTCCTGTTTCATTTGTTACGAAAAATTTCTGACCCTCCCATCCGAATGTCGCAGTGAAACGAGATCATAACCAGGCAACTTTTTTTCCAATTTCTTACTGCCCAAATTTTCATGAGCTTGGGAAAATTTGGGCCTCATTTTCCTTTTCGGGGCTGAAAGGGTGGCCCCCTTTGGGGGCTTCTGTGCGTACCCCCTCTGCCTCAAATTCGGGGAAGTGCTTCAGAGTTTCTTTCTGCCTACTTGGTTGAAGGGGGTGGCTATTTAGTCACTGTTGCCTTCTATCACTCGAACGTCTGCCATTCCCCTTTTTTCCTCTGGATAACAAGGCATTTCCGCCCACCAGGACTGCCCCTCACTTGGATTTTTTTTCTTTTTCGGACCTTCTCTGTAAACCCTAGAGATGGTTTTTCGTAAAAATTTCCAGGGACACATTTTTGAAATACTCAACAGCCCTTCTGGGGCCCCAAAAAACCATGCCCCCGTCAAAAGGGATCAAATCACCCTTTCTTCCCCCTACTGTGCTCGGTTTGAACTGCGGATTTCTGACCAGTCTACATCCTAAATCACGAGGGCCGCCATTGATTGGGTGATTAGAAATTAAGTGTAACAGAAATTGGACGGGGTACCCAAAAAGTGGGGTGATGTACAATTTGGGGATTTCCTGTAAAAAGGTTTCTAGGGGTAATACCTAGCCCCGGGTGGGACCGTTCTTTTTGGGAGAAAATCCCCCCAAAAACCACAAAAAATTTTGGTCAGCGTTTTGTAGATAGGGCTATTTAGGGATGTCAAATTTTATTCCCCTTTTTCTTAAGTTTTATACCTCTAAGGTTTTATCTAGTTGTTTTGGAAGATCATATTTTGCTTCCTTTTTTAAGTATTTATATTAAAGGTTATGTTTTATAGTGTTATCCAGTGAAGTGATTTTTAATGAATGTAAGAGATGACAATAGTTTAAAATCAGTGAGTAATTGCTGTGAGAACGGCGTTTACAGATATATCACTGAAGTTCACAGTATGTATGCTTACAGCAATAACAAACTGAGGCAAACTTATGTTCAACCCCTGCATATTGGTCCACGGATATAAAACTAGTAATCATAAATCTGGACAATGAGGAATCTGATATGGTGGTCTACAAACACATCACAGTCATAATTGGCAGCCTGCTAGCTAATTCAAAATCACATACCTGTATTGATGTAGACAGGGTTAATGCAGGAGGCTCACAGACATAGGGTGATATGTATGTATGAGGCTGCACCAGTAGTATGGTGTCTCTTCAGCCCAAAAGCTGGCCTTGTGCGCTCGCTGTATGAGCAGACACACTCCAAAATTAGGCACTTTATAAAGCGCCTGCCACATTTTGTAATGTGCCTGATCAGGGGGCGTTCTGGAGCCGTGTGGCACCACAACTGTATGATTCTACTCATTTATGACGGGAGGACAGCAAAACAAGGCGCATTACTGGTGGAACAGCGAGACCAACGTAAAAGTGGTTTACCTGAGCCTGAATTGTCAATTTAGAGCTAGAAAGTGCCAAATCTATGACCCACAGTAGAAAAGGTTCATAGATTCAGGCGCATTCTACGCTACTAATGCACGCCACGGGCGTTGCTAGGGTCCTAAAACATCCGGGGCTCGGGCCCTTTGTGTTTTTCTGGGTAGGGCTGGGTGCACACGACATTTTTCACGCCTCATTGTGAACTGCGGATGTTTTTTTACAGAGAAAAACCTTCTGTTCCTGTCACTAATTTTCTGCACATCCCACACAGATCACGTCCATCTCCTCAGCAGTCACTGTACAGTAAAAATCACCAATGACAAATTTACTTTTTCAAAACTTCTCACCTTCATATGACAATACCCCTAAACAGTCACCAAAACATCCACCTACACATGGAGCAAATCTACCAGACAAGTGATTGTTACTAAAACCCTCCTACAAAAGCAGGACCCCAAACTATTACTACTTAAGGCTCAAATGATCCTGCCAGACCCTGACCGAACGGAACCCCCACATGTGACTATCAGCTGTACACAGGTTCTGATTACAAATACCACCGCCATACAGTGACCATGTAGTGGCAGAAACTAGTTGTATGTAGACGCTCTGCAGAAATATAAGTGAGTACCCTGCTGTTACATTTAGTAACTCACCGGAGACGTCTTTTCTGATCAGCGTCGTTCACTTTCCCTTTTCTTCTCCATCCGGTTCACACCTTCATGCTGATTGCTCCCGGCCAAGACTCGTCCCTGAGGATTTGGACACAAATATCTTAGAATCCTCACATTTCCAGCAACTCCTTAATTATAGGTATAGCAGTCCCCTCAGTTAGGTATATAGGGGCACTGAAGCAGTATATGGGGCCACAGGCAGGTATAAGGGGCCACAGGCAGGTATATAGGGGCACTGAGGCAGTATATAGGGGCCACAGGCAGGGATATGGGGGCCTCAGGCGGGATATGGGGGCCACAGGCAGTATATGGGGGCCACAGGCAGGGATATGGGGGCCATAGGCAGTATATGGGGGCCACAGGCAGGGATATGGGGGCCACAGGCAGGGATATGGGGGCCATAGGCAGTATATGGGGGCCACAGGCAGGGATTATGGGGCCACAGGCAGGGATATGCGGGCCACGGGCAGTATATGGGGGGCACAGGCAGGGATATGGGGGCCACAGGCAGTAATATGGGGGCCACAGGCAGGTATAAAAGGGCACAGGCAGGGATATGGGGGCCACAGGCAGGCATTATAGGGGCACAGGCAGCATATGGGGGCCACAGCAGGGATATGGGGGCCATAGGCAGTATATGGGGGCCACAGGCAGGGATATGGGGGCCACAGGCAGGCATTATAGGGGCACAGGCAGCATATGGGGGCCACAGCAGGGATATGGGGGCACAGGCAGGGATATGGGGGCCACAGGCAGGTATATGGGGGCCACAGGCAGTATATGGGGGTCCCAGGCAGTATAATGGGGGCCACAGGCAGGGATATGAGGGCCACAGGCAGTATTATAGGGGCACAGGCAGGGATATGGGGGCCATAGGCAGTATATGGGGGCCACAGGCAGGTATAATAGGGCCCAGGCACGTATATGAGGGCCACAGACAGGCATTATAGGGGCACAGGCAGCATATGGGGGCCACAGCAGGGATATGGGGGCCCTAGGCAGTATATGGGGGCCACAGGCAGGGATATGGGGGCCACAGGCAGGCATTATAGGGGCACAGGCAGCATATGGGGGCCACAGCAGGATATGGGGGCCACAGGCAGGATATGGGGGCCACAGGCAGGGATATGGGGGCCACAGGCAGTATATGGGGGCCACAGGCAGGGATATGGGGGCCACAGGCAGGCATTATAGGGGCACAGGCAGTATATAGGGGCACTGAGGCAGGTAAACGCTATAAAAATAACAGACCCCAGTAATACTCACCTAACTCCCCCGTCGGACCCGCGCTCTCCGTCCTACTTCAGCGCCGCGCTCCCCCCGGCAGCTCCTCGGCGCACAGCCTATGACGCGCTGTGCGCCCGAGGACAGCTCGTCGCGATGACGTGATGTCATCGCGACGCTGCCGGCTGAGGCGCACGGGGCCGCGGCGGGTCCTTAGCGCTGTGAGGACCCGGCGGCCTCGCTGGTGTCGGACATGCGGTCCGACACTGTCTGCGGGGTAGGGAGCGCTCGCTCTCTCCCCCGCAGAAGCCCTCAGCTGTGTGTGCGTCCAGCGGACGCACATGCAGCTGAAGAGCCAGTCGGTGCTCCAGGCCCAGCGCAGAGGCCTGGAGCCCGGGAGACTCGGGGCACAGGGGGTTTTATTCGGGGCCCGAGCCCCGAATAAAATAGCCTAGCGACGCCCCTGATGCACGCAATAAAGTTGGTGCCTGGGCGCCAAAAATCATGTATGTCGCCCATAGTTTGCAGCCTGTCAGCAAGTTCAGTAGCACTTCCCTGTACTGATATTGACAGGGTTAATGCTGGATGAAGCCATAGTAAGGGGCTTACCTACCATGAAGTTTCTCTTCTCTGTGGTGTGGCACATGTGATAGCAGGAAAGCTAATGTGTGATGCATGGTCTCATGTAGACCAAGTACCCAAAGTCCATAGCACACAGGCACTATTGTGTGCCAGCAAGAGGAACTCCTATGGCGCTACATGTAATAGATATCTCCTTGTGAATTAAAAACATAATGGGGATGATTTACTCAGACCAGAAATTTACATGCTATATAAGAAAAAGTCCGCTGGAATTAAAGGCAACAAAAAAAAGCCACAATAATATTTGGTGCTTGCTACCTACAAATATTCTTTGCTGCAGTGTATGCCATACTCCTGGTGCATTTTGTTTAGAAAATCGCTCAAATTCCTTTCTGGAATGTAATGCAATCTTGCAAATGTGATAGCATTTGTATAAGGCTCACTTTACACTGCGTCTTATAATATCCATCAGAGCTAAAAGTAGGTTAATCTCTAACATACAGCCATACATATACCATGGTAGATGGCACTCATTTGCATATGTCATACATAAAGTATCATATTGTAAAGTTTTTTTTTTATCTGTATCTAGCTTTATGCTAGGAATTCTGGCAGGGCTGGAACGGTGGTGATAGGAGAGGTAAGTATGGGTTAGTTTTCTATTTTAGCACAATGGGAGGTGGTAGGGAGGTTTTTAAAAATCTTGAAACACCCTTTAAGTTTTTGCTTCATTTAAACAAATATTTTTTTGCACAGAGCAGTGCTTCAGGAAGGCTTTCCTGGTCTTACAGAACAGAACCCAATCCTGTCCTTGGCTCCAGATCTACAGATGTCGTATGGATATGATTGCTCATATTGCATTGACTCTTGCACTCTGCCTCTTGTTTTCTGCCTCTTTTTTCCCTTTCTCCCTGAAAAATAGTCCATGGTATGCACTATCCAGGTGCCCAACAGTTGTTTCCTGTACTCACCTGTGGGCCAGCCCAAGCCTGATTAAGACTGTCCTAAAACTTGACAGAACAAAATTAGTTCAGAAAGACAAATCTTCAAAACAGGAATTCTCCAGCTCCTTCATATAAAAAGTATATATTTTATTTTCAAAACTTTTAAAACTCCATTACAGGGATCCAAAAATGCCTACGCGTTTCGGGTATAACACCCTTATTGATAGCATAGCCAATAAGGGTGTTATACCCGAAACGCGTAGGCATTATTTTTGGATCCCTGCAATTGAGTTTTAAAAGTTTTGAAAATAAAATATATACTTTTTATATGAAGGAGCTGGAGAATTCCTGTTTTGAAGATTTACTACGTTGCCCAGTGGAATCCATGGGCTGACTCCGTGCTCTTTTACCTTCACGCCTTGGAAATTTCACCTTGTGTTGATTATACGGAAGGAGACTGATTAAAAGGGTGCAGCGGCTACACTTTGCATTATATAGTTCAGAAAGACAGAAACTACTCCAAACTAATTACAGCAGCAAATACTGTATGATAAACTAAGTGCATTTTGCTAGACATATTGAACATTTTCCTCTTTCTTATGGCACCTCTTGGTTGACTTATCTTGCACAAGTATTTTTCACCCTAGTGTACAGGGCCATCTTAACAGCATTATGGGCCCCTGGGCAGAGCTGTGCACTAGGCCCCCCAACCAACATAACCACTCACAGTAATAAATATATACATTATCGATAACATAAACATATAACGAACAACACCGCCATATAGAGACCACAGAGTGGTCAGAAACCAGCTCAGGTCGCATCACTGATACAACACAGAAGCAAAATAACCCCTGACATGCAGGGACTCACAGGAGACGTCTTCTCTCATGAGTCAATCTCTTCTGTGATGAGTTGTTCTCTCTCTCTTCTCTTCTTCTTCCGACCAAGAATACCATGTTGACTTCTCCCGGCCACAACTTGTCCCTGCAGAATTTATAACACAGACATCTTAGACTTCTCACTTCCCTACCAATTCCTACCTCTGTTATGGGCGCCTCCCATTAAGTAAGTAGGTATTAATGCTGCCCACTATTAAGTAGGTAGGTATATAGACTCTAGTAGATGAGTATATAGGCCCACTGTAGGAAGGTATAGTAGTCCCCTGTAGGTAGATAGTTATATATACCTCCTTGGGTAGATATACAGTCTTGTGCAGATAGGTAGGTATATATGCCCCCTGAAGAAAGATATACAGCCCCCTGTAGCTAGATGGGTATATATGCCCCTACAAATAGATAGGTGGGTATACAGTCCCATGCAGATGGTAGAGATGGTAGGTATAAATGCCCCCCCCCCCCCGTAAACAAGTATACAGTCCTCTATTAATAGATAGATAGGTACTTAACATTCTGTATGTTTACAGCCCCCTGTAAATAGATAGGTATATAACACCCTGTAGGTATACAGCCCCTGTAGATAAATATACCAGTCCTGTGTAGATGGTAGATATAAATGCCCCCCCCACCCCGTAGGCTAGTATACAGACCCTTTGTAAATAGATAGGTAGGTATATAACACCCTGTAGGTATACAGCCCCCTGTAAATAGGCATATAGCACCCTATAAATATGCAGACCCCTGTAAGTAGGTAGTTATACAGCCCCCTGCAGATAAGTACACTGCCCCCTGTAGATAGGTATATATGCCTCCTATAGGAATATATGTCTCCTATAGGTATACCACCCCCTTGTCTGTATATATGCCTCCTCTAGGTGTATAGCTCCCTGTCGGTATATATGCCCCCTCTAGGTGTATAGCCTCTTGTAGGTATATATGCCCCCTCTAGGTGTATAGCCCCATGTCAGTTTATAGCTCCCTGTTAGTATATATGCCCTCTGTAGGTGTATAGCCCCCTGTTGGTATATATACCCCCTCTAGGTGTAATGCCCACACTGCGAGTATAGCCTGCTGTAGACATATATGCCCCCTGTAGGTATACAGTCCCCTCTAGGCATATATAGCCCCTGTAGGTGTATTCAGCACCCTGTAGGTGTATATGCCCCCATATGTATACAGCCCCAAGTAGGTATATATGGACCCTGTAGGTGTATACAACCCTCTGTAGATGTATATAAGCTATAAACACCTACAGGGGGCTGTATATATATATAGGGGCATATACATATACAGGATGCTATGTAATACAGCACCCTGTATATGTATATGCCCCTATATGTATACAGCCCCCTGTAGGTGTATATAGCCACCTGTAGGTATATTTCCTACTGTAGGTGTATATGCCCCCTGTATGTATACAACCCCTGTAGGAATATTTGCCCCACTGTTTATATATCCCCCTGTGGGTATATAGCCCCATGTAGGAGCATAGCCATGTATACAGCCCCCTGTAGCCCCTCTGATTTATTAGAAAATAAAAACAACTGTACTTCCCCGTTCCCCCACCGAAGAGCTGGCTGCGGGAACTAGTATCTCGTCCTGTGCGGCGGGTCCAGGTCGCACATCCCAGCGTATGTGTCGTGATGACGTCACGATGCATACGCTGGGATGTGCCACCTATTTCCGCTCCTACCCCTGCTTCCAGGCTCTCACTGCCGGCCGCCGGCGCATGGCTGTTTACAGCTCAGGCAGACCAGCAGTGAAAGAATAAAGCACGAACTTCTGTTTTCATGGGGCCCCCGGGCAACCGCTTAACATGCCCAATGGTAAAGAAGGCCCTACTAGTGTAACCTACCCAATAGGAAACTGGCACTGCCCCTATCATTGTTTACAGGTTAATCACCCCAATAAGGGCTTCCCTGTCCGGAACCTTATCCTCTCAAAAAAGCTCACCCTGTTATGCCCTTAAGTCCTGACCCAACATGTTTCGATCCTCCCCTTAATGGAAAGCGGATCTCATCAGGGAACCTGTACAGGGGATTTTTAATGAATCAAACACTAAGTAAAGGGTAAGTAGGGTGACCCAATAATACAAAAAAATAGTCACGAGACAAAGACACACTTCACTGGACAAGACTATAAAACATAACCTTTAATATAAATACTTAAAAAAGGGAGCAAAATATGATCTCCCAAAACACACTAGATATAAATATTAGCATTGTAATAACTTAAGAATAAAGGAAATAGAATTGACTATCCCTAAATAACCCTATCTACAAACTGCCTGACCAAAAATTTTTGTGGGATTTTCGTCCCAAAAAGGGCTGCGGGGACAGAGCCGTGGCATCACCGGCAGCATGAGCTGCAGCAGGGGTGCGGGTGTGCCAGCGGCCAGACACGAGGGCCGCAGGGACACCAGTAACACACTGATCAAAACCCCTTTCCAAAATATTAGCTCAGCCCAGATGTATAAACCCAATGCGTTTCATTCCCCGATATTTGGGAATTCATCAGGAGCAACACAATTAACTATAAACCATAGATGTTACAAAGCAAATCAGTCAGGGGCTATAGAAATAGCTGTAATCCAAGAAAATCAAACAGACAAATCCAAATAGTACCATGTGTAGAGGTAGAGTCTGGAGCACTAAATCACAGCAGCTACAATGTGCATCATCCCTTATTGTGAAAAAGTGTTCATATAATCATTGCAAATACTGTATGCTTGTACAAAGTGGCAGTGGCCACATTACTCACAGGTTCAGGATATAGAGTGTAAGGGCGCGTTCACACGGCACAGGACAAACACCATTCGGTGAGCGGAGAAAAGCCCTCCCCCTTCACATTGGCTTGCACAGATTCCGTCCGAAAACCGGACGGAAGATCGTGCTTGCACACTGTTTTGCGGCCGGACCGCGGGCAGAAAAACCGCCAGACGGAAAACCCGTGCAGGGGGGACTGCGGCACGGGTTTTCCATAGAGCACCATTGTGCTAATTTTCGCCCGGTTTTTCAGGCGGTCTGAAAAACCGTAAACCGTAAAAAACCC